>JAQBSW010010788.1:0-22686 GCA_029291075.1 Eudiplozoon nipponicum | reverse complement strand
ATGCTACAAAGTTTCCGAGAAATTGTCCCATGCGTTTGTTTGTCTTCTTTTGTTGCAGCATATATCATCAATAAGTATTACTTTGGTTCTCAGAATTTTTTTTGTCAAATTTTGCTTCTGGTAATCTAATGACTGACGTCTGTTTGTACATCTATCATTAGCAAAACAACAGGACACATATATAACGACGATCTGGACTTATTGGCAGCCACTTGAACAACGTTACTGTCACTATATACGGCATATACAAGTTAATGCTTCTGTTGACCTTCTTCATGGCCACCCTATAGTAACTGCACCTCTGGCAGCTATATGTAATGTTGCAAAGCACTCTGATTGGAGCGTTACAATTGACAAGCGTGACAGTGAAGCGGGGAAGCTGTTGCGACTATTCGCTGAATTATCTGATATGAATTAGAACTATTAAGAACAACATATTTTGCTATATACTTTTATAGCGAGCAACAATTTTGATTTTATAATATTAGCTGAAACTTTGCTCAAAAAGTACATTTGAAACCAAGAATTTTGAATGTGTCGATGTTATTTATTTAGAGAAAGCAGATCATTGGATAAACGAGGTAGAGTAGTTCGCATTTATGGTAAATCGTTATTCAATTCAAACACGTTACATATTAGTGAATAAAATTCTATCATTAATTTTCTAAATATAAAAATTGATAATTCGATCTAAACAGTGGTTTTTTAGACCTCCGTATGCCAGTTTAAATTATGATACATGGAACCTGTGTGCAATCTACTAGCTAATTATTTTTTTACAGTATTAAAGATATTAATGTTAAAGACAAGAATATTGTGTCATTGTTTTGTTCACAAATTGTATTATCGACGAAAAAATTGACCTTATATTCCAAGCGAGAGAACAAGGCATATTAGCATCCCAGGTTCCAGATCACACTCTACGCAAGCTTATTTATTCTGCACAAGAGATTTAAAATTTCTTTCTAATGGACGCACCTATAAACAGACTGATGGTATGGCCATGGGGAGCCCTCTTTTTCCAGGGTTGGTCGATGTTTTCCCAGGCCATCTGAAGAATTCATCATTAAGGCGTGGCATAAGTAAATGAATTCAGTACACAATGTACGCGGATGATATTTTTCTTGTCCTTAAAAACAGGTCGCAATCACAAACATTGCTCTAAAATGTTAATAAAGCATATAATAATATCAGTTTCACGATAGAGCACGAGACAGTTGATTGTTTGTCTTTCTTGGATGTACTACTAAAGAATGATACCAATAGTAATTTAATTGAGCAGTTTGCTATAAACCAACCTGATCTGCACACTATTAGCTTCACAGCAGTTTTGTTCCGCTTCAATATAAGTTATCAACAGTTAGTTTCTGCTTTTCAAGAATTGACAGGTTGGTTAGTCCAGATTCAAAAGACAACGTATATATAAAGAAATAAATGATTTAATGTCTCAAGGTTATCCTAGAAAATTCATTGAATCAATTATTACAATGAAAAAACAACAGAAAAAAATGTATTTTGGACCAGAAAAGAAAGCAATTTACCTGAACATTCCATTTATGTGCGATTCAGCTTCCCACACAACACAATAGAATGTTCAAGCAGCATGAACCCGTACATTTAATGCAGCAAACTACGATTACCTATATCAGTAATAAAAAGATAATTTTTAGTTTGAGCAGAATCGACCCGGTCATCTAAACAGGAACTATTAATAATATTCAATTTAAATAAAAACGGTTATATCGTACTAATAATATGAATGGAATATAATGAAAAGGAAGACTTTAACTTGATATTTGTTTGATATATATTTTAGAAAACAGCACAGAATATGAGGTTAAATAAGATTAATAAAGAGTTCACTTATTTACAAATGGTGAAACTTTAGAGATCAGAAAAGATTATTATAAATAATCTTAAGTGTAAGCCTGCATCACGATACAAATGTCTGAATGACTATTGCATGTGCATGTAGAAAGTAAAATGTGTACTATGGCTAGAGAAAATATATTTTGAGTTTATTCTTCAATTGGAGGAGGGTGTTTTTAATTTAGTTATTAATTCTCATATAGGAATTCATGTCATAGAACTACGTGATCCCTTAGACTGCCAGAAACCACACCCCGACTTGACATATTAGTAAAATATAAAACTAATTTGATCAATTTGTTCTACCGGTTGATAACCTGTTTAAATCTTTTTTGAACATGCCCCAAATTTTTTAAACAAACCAATAAACGATGGCTTAATATCACTTAATATTCTAACTACAGTGGTTATTTGACCAACGAGAGGTAATGGTTAAAGGAAAATCTCAACTAACCCTCACTTTTGAAGATAATTATACGACTGAAAATAAATTATTTTAACTCCGTTTTACCAACAGACTTTGATTCCTTCCAGAATGTATTTGCAAAAGTACAATCTACTATCACCAATATACAATCCACATTGAAACATATCATAACGCAAGACGAAAATAAAATTGATGTGCTAATAATTTTTATTGAAATCTCAAAAGCTTTCGATCCTCTCATGCAGTTGACTGGCTCACTAAACGTTGATCCGGTTATACAATCATTGAAGGCGCTGGTGGTGGTAACAAATCTTTAAATCAAGTTTGCGTGCTTGAATTAAACACCAATCTCAATTAATTTAACCAGTCGTCGAACAACATTGCAAAACTACCACCAGTCGCATTGCGCCGTGATCCTCATAAGTCAATGTTCCGTCATACTCTGTTGATGAAGAGGAAGGTCAAAACGCGTTAGTGCGCGCGACTGGTGGTAGTTTGGTTCTGTTGTTCGCCATTTCCAAGTTTGCGTTAAGTTTCTTTTACGTCATTGTCATTGAATAGGGTTACATATTTGCGTCAATAACATTTCAATGTTTATACGCCACATTTAGCACATATTTAATCGAAACCAGCGTTTAATTTATAGCACGTTCTACCATCAACAATTGTTTGGCTTCGAAAATTTACAACGAAACAAGATATGCGTCCAGTTTTTATCTCATTTTGGAAACTGCAACACAAAATTATTGCAGATACCATTTACGGAAAGACATCTTATAACAGTACCAATTTAAAGTAAACGAATTATAATTTGAGTTAGAATTAGTAATTTTAATTCAACCCCCATATGATCATTCAGGATGGAATATCATGTTGATGAAACTTTTGAATATTTAGGTCAGGTGCTTGTTGTTTTATATAAAGGGCTTCAGAAATAAATAATAATTTTTCTGATTTTGCTTTATGTAGAATTGAGAAATTGGTCGAATTGACTGGGTGCCCCGTTGCCAATATATGGTTGGAAATAGCGGATTTTCTGATCATATAATGGCAACGGAGCACCCAGTCAATTCGACTAATTTCCCAATTCTACATTAAGCAAAATCAGAAAAATTATAATTTATTTATGAAGCCATTTATATAAAATAACAAGCAACTGACCTAAATATACAAAAGTTTCATCAACATGACTATTCTAATCGACTGGCCAAGAATAACAAAATTCAACAACAATTTACTAATATCCAGGCAAGACCGAACAGGCCCTCGACTAGAATCAACAAACATTCAATCGGATTGGCAGCAAACTGAAGAGGCAATAACAGAGGCGCATACGGTGACAGAAGTTTCCAAACAATATGAGCGTTCAACACTGCAATTCACACTGGCGCTGTTACCATGTGCAAAACACAAATTTGCGCAACAAGGTGAAACGATCAACTACACTGGGAAAAATATCACTCGTAAATGTAACAGCGAACAACGAGCACAAATGGTTAATTCTCAAGCCATCAAAACAATAATGACCAGATCTCAGACATCACTTACACACTTACCAATCAGCCAAAACAAGAAATAGAAGTAAAAGCGAGTCAGATTTGTTACCATTAGCATATATATATATATATATATATATATATATATATATATATATATATATATATATATATATATATATTGTAACACGCGGCTCCGCGTTACAACCCAACGATGCTTCGATTTTGAAAATACAGTGCTCTTTAAGGTCAAATAATCTAACTCTGTTCTTACAAAATATTTCTCTTAACTGTGATTTTAGAAACAATCTCTGTTAGTTTCAAGCAGTTTAAATTGAGATTTCTTGAACTGCAATTTTATTTGTAATTAATAGGGTTGTTTATGAAATATACTCACCCGCGCGCGATACGCATGGAACATGCGGTGGATTATTGTGTCACAGTGGATTTATTTCGCTCAGTTGGATTATTCGTAGTTTACGCAAGGGATTTACTGCTCACAGTTAACTATGCCTATCCGAATTTCAGAGAACAATGGATTATTACAATGACATAAGTTAAAAACATAGTAAACAGTGAACTAATAATTTGTCATTCAAGTCTTTAAACGAATTTCATCAAATTATGTCCAGTGACAATATTTAACAGTGACTATCATGTATTTTCAATCGGTTGCATATATTCATTTCAATTCAGACATTTGTGAAAGAATAATTGCTTGTGTGCAAGACATGCAAATTTATAAACAGAGTTCACTTTGCTACCGTCTAATGCATGGAAAATTTTGTTTAACTGTGGCTTGTGCATGAAACATTCATCTTTGTGAACAATGTTTTAATTTTGCCGTCTAGAGTACGGACAACTTAGTTTGATTGTGACTGGTGTTTAAGAAATTCATTTGTGTTAAAATTTGATTTTATTGCCGTCTAGAGCACAGTCAATTTGGATTACTTATGTTTCCAAACGCGGTGTTTTTTTACAATACATAATTAATCATTCGCATTGGTCTTATCTCATCACCCATCGGGAAAAAGCCGGGGATTAATCAGGTGCACGGATCTCCACAGCCACTACCAAACTTATGTAGGGCAGAATTAATCTCGCAAAAGTCCCCCACCAATATATATATATATATATATATATATATATATATATATATATATATAATAATATATATATATATATGAATTAATATATTTGTGAATATACTGATTTTTATATATTTCGTTTTCAAAAGAATAAAACAGTTTATTCAACAGTTTCTCTATGATGATATGTTGCAAACCATAGTTAGCATGGTAAACGCCCCATGCTTCAAGTAAATGCCGTACGACGTTACAAACTCGGTTAAGGTGCTCTGAATAGAGATTTGTTACTGATAGGTGGCCCTTAACAGGGCCTGGTCGTGCGTACTCCTGAATTATTCAGAGTGTGAAGATATCCTAGAGCCTTGGGTGGACTCTGGCTGTTGTTCTTCCTGTTGTCGAGTTGTAATCACGATGTGAAAAACGTCGTTCAGGTTCTGCAATTAATTGGCTCGTCTCGTTGGTTGTACCGCAACAAGATGAGTCACGGATGTAGCCAATTGTTGGTGAAACAATCAAATCACCAGCGTAGGTATTGCCAGCCGACAGAGCGCACACGCGTAACGCAAAGCAGAATGCAAATGCGACAACTGACGTGCATGGTAAATTGCCGTGCTTAAATAGCATGCCATAGTAATATATGTCTACTTGCACACTATTGGTTAAACGGCAAGTTTCGCTTTTTTCTCATTGGTGCAACGTAAATAAAATTTAATTTAATTTACGCAATATGTCGGCCATTAATTTGTGTCGTTACAGCATGCCCACTTGTTAAAGCACACGAATGCATTTTCATGAGAACATTCGGATCCCAGATTTTTCCAATTTCAGTACATACCAATTTAAAAGACATCATAGAAAGGGTCTCTTTCCTAAGCAATAAGGGAAATTTACTTTAAATATTGTATATTTTTGGAAAAGTTCAATGAACTCCAGCAAGCATTCAGACCTTAGGAAGAGTAATCTAGTATCTGCTCTATGGAATTTCTTAACCAGAATAATATGGAATCACGTCCACTGACTCATGTAGAATACTTTTATGTTGTAACATATTCTTCCAAACTCTAAAGATTGCCGTGATACAAATTGCGGAATACTAGTTTACATGGTGCAGTAGACCGAAAAAATACGTTTCACAATTATTCATTATACAACATTTATCCTGTTTGACGAATGTTTTCATTGATTTCCACGTAGCGTCTGCGTATGCCTAGATCCGTCTAATCCAAATAATATGAATGTGTAATTGTATGTTATTCTACAGTATATTCATCTTTATTATCGCCCAACGTTTCTTATCACAGCTTACTACTCTTTCAATAATAGCAGCAGTTGCAGCATCTTGAAAATAAAAATAGTTAAATTTCGTTATATCACAGATTTATATGTCTTTTGTTTTATAGAACATCTAGCGTAACTAAATAGAAGCTCATATCAAACATTTATTACTATATTATTATCCGAGAAGTCAGCATATATTAGATCAATTGGGAAGATTATTTCTAGGTCAACAGTAAATTAGCATGTTCGGTCACTAAGGATTTTTATTCTGAAAGTTTTAAATATTATTTTAGATATAATCGGTCCCAAGCTTTATCCTTGTAATACTCCAGACTTAAATTTCTGGAATCCGAATAAGCATACTTCTATTATATAAATAATATGTAAGAAATCTAAAAATAATAGGATCAAAAACAATTGAAACAGGTTTTCAACAAATACACCAAAGAGATAAAGTTTACTTTTAGATTTTACTAATATATCAAGTCAAATTGTGGCTACTAACGTTCTAGGTTGTCAAGTAGATCTATGACATGAAATCCAATATGAGAATTATAAATTAAATTAAAAACTCCTCCACCAATTAACAAATAAACTCAATATACATTTTCTCTAGCCATAGTAAAAATTTACTTTCTACATTTACTTGTAAGGGTCATTTAGACATTTTTATCATAACACAGGGTTACACTTAAGATTATTTATTATTTTCCTTTCTAATCTTTAAAGAATCACCAGTAGTACTTTTACACCTCCATTACTGAAGGTTATAAATGCACTCTTCTCTTTTCAGATATCTCCATGGCTTTTGATTCAGTAAACTTCTCGGCAGTTAAATCCGCTTATTGAGTAAGGGTATATGAAACAGCGTCCTTAAACTTATCGGTTTCTACCTTTGGAAGCGGCGCATAACTTTAAATATCGAAAATCGTCACTCGAGATCAGCTCTTAAGCGCCTAAAGTCCACAAGGATTCAGTTCTTGGCCCTGTACTGGTTGTACTAGCACTTTGCGGATATCACGTTCAAGCTGTTCAAATATGCCGATGGCATGGTAGTAGTATTTAGCAATCCGACCTAGCCCAGTCCTTCCTCATTTATAGTCACTCAGCTACGATATTCATTGCACTCTCACCTCAGCATAATTGGTCTTAAACACAATCCAGATAAGAAACGCTAAATGAAACTTACCTCCCATCCAATCATTCTCTCATGACTGCAAATTAATCCTAAATAATTATACCTTGCCCTACATCTTAATCAAATTACTTCGTCACTCAAAAAATCGGCCCGTTTCATTTGCTTTAAGGCACAAAACTCTAAACCGTATCTCACATTATTCAAAACCTTCGTCTTACTTCTTACCTTCTATGCCAGCGATATCTTGCTCTCTCAATTTAGCATCTTCTTACGCTATTGAGCAAATAGCTTCTCGATTTCTGAACTGTGTCTTCACTCACAGTCAGACTTTGCATATAATTTTCCTTTATGGTCTACGGGCACTTACGTGTTACCTCTTTCTTTCATAAAATCTCAACATGTATTGCGCAGTCGAATATTTTTCATCCGAGTCAACCATATGTCACGCGCAGCAGAAACTTTTCAATTCAATTCAATTTAACCACAATCACAAATTAAGTAACGAAATTTAGCACTTTTCCAAAGCCAAAAGTGTTTTTACCGCACCAATGTGGTGTCCACCTATATTGGATGGGTGGTTCACGTAGATTCCATCGGTATGTATTATCAATATATCATCCAGACGAGACTAAATTATGCCTAATTCTGCAGTCAAATTGTTTGAATCAATGTTTCCAATTTATCAGAAGCCATGTACGATCGGCCATCGAAACATGGTTGACACCGTCGTACCACGTTGAGGAGGGTATGGTCTTTACGACGTGCCAAATTGGGGCTTCATCTCAAGTCCCGACGGCGCCGTCAACCTACGAGACGCTTGAATGTTGCAAACCTAACGGACCCATCCCGTTGTACAGCACTATCTGCCTCAATCACTGCAAAGTTGACTTCCGCTGACGATGGAACTCATGCCGTAGATAAAACTAATGTGGAGCATCAATGGAATAACTTGAAACTCTCTACTCAACAAGCTGCGCTAGAAACGCTCGGAACCATCAAAAGTCACCATAAAGACTGGATCTCTGAACGCACGATACGGGCGTCACAAAAAGCAAGAGATGCCCGGATGACTAACGAGCCTAATTATCGCAACCTGAGACGTGAAAACACGAGGTCTGCTCGGGTCGACCGTAAGCAGTACTGGGATGAAATGGCTTCCGCCATGGAATCGGCTGCAAACGTCGGTGATTTCGGGGTCTCTTCCGTCTTATACGTAAAGCATCTGGTAAGCGCAATGCAGAGACAATTCTACGCAGCGCAACAGGAGACTTGATTTCTGATGTCAATGGCAAAATCGCAAGATGGGTTGAACATTTTTCGCAGTTATTGAACCGACCATACGGTGGCCGCTCCCCACCGCAACCACCTACAACATCTACACCCAGCTACGACGTGGACTGCTCTTCCCCAACTGAGGCTGAGATCGCTACGACCATCCAGCGCATGAAGAACAAGAAATCCCCCGGTGAAGATGGAATACCTGCGGAGATCTACAAGGCCTGTATAGGCACACTACTGTCATCAATCCATCGACTGTTCTCTTCTATCTGGGAACAGGAAGCATGCCCGTCAGACTTCGGAATGTCAATCCTGCTACCGTTTCCCAAAAAGGGTGATAGATCAAGGTGCGAAAACTACCGTGGTATCAGTCTTCTCAACACCGCATCCAAGCTGTTGGCGTCGATGCTATTGAACCGCTTCTGTAATGAGCGGCATGCCCGTACCCGTCCCAATCAGGGTGGGTTCCGCCCAGGCAAAGGCTGTGTTGATCAGATCTTTACATTACGGCGAGTTTTGGAACATCGCAACGAATTTCAACAACCAACCGTCGCTTGTTTTATTGATTTCCGAGCTGCTTTTGACTCTGTTGATCGCGACTCCCTATGGAACATCATGCTGCTCGACGTAATGCCCATAAAACTCGTCAATCTGATCAAGGCCTACTATGCAGCCACCAAAGCCAGAGTACGTGTTTACGGAGAAGAATCGGATGAATTCAGTCTGCGCACTGGGGTTCGACAAGGATGTCCCTTGTCACCCATATTGTTCAATTATGCGGTTGACTGGATTCTGAGCAACGCGCTAACTGGGTTCCGAGGCGTTCAAGTATCAAATAACCTATGGCTAACGGATGTTGATTACGCAGACGATGTTGTTCTCCTTGCTGACAGCTTTGGGAGCATGCAAACCGTTTTGGATCAAGTGGCCCAGTTTTCATCAGCCGTTGGTCTGGAAATCAATGCAGACAAAACGAAAGCCTTCGCCATCGGTGTATCTTCATCTGATGAGCAGCTCACGGTGTACGACAGTCCAATCGAAACAGTCGACGATTTTACGTACCTTGGCTCAAAAATACTTCCAACTGGTCAAGCAAAGAATGAAGTCCGAACACGCATCGACCGTGCCAGACTTGCTTTCTTACAATTGAAGAACTCACTTTGGAGAAGAAGTGAAATCAGCCTCAGAACGAAAATCCGAGTCTACCAGGTTACTGTTCGCCCTGTGCTACTGTATGGCTGTGAGACTTGGCCATTACGTTCTGAGGACTCCAAAAAGCTTGAAGTATTCGACCATTGGTGCCTTAGGTACATCACAAAGACAAAATGGATGGACCGGGTGTCGAACGCATCTGTTCGTCACCAATGTGGGGACATCATGCAACTATCCGTCTGGATCCAACATCGTCGACTTCAATGGTTCGGGCACGTACTACACAAACCCGAAGACGAACTGGTACGGCAGGTGATGAACCCAGGTCAATGTGCAAACTGGCGCCGCCGCCGAGGTGGGCATCTGAAGACATGGCTTGCAACAATCAAATTGGACATGGAACTCCTAGGTTTACGCAATGTTTATGGTCCGCGTCATTGGGAGCGCCATTGGCCCTCTTTATGTGCCGAAATGGCTGCCAACCGCCCGGCATGGAGAGGCTTAATTCGGGATATCAATGGAGCCGGCTTATCCTCTAAAAGGAGTCAGCCGCAGTAAAGTAAAGTAAAGTAAAGTATTCATTGTTGCGCACCTATATGAAATAACTTTTTATTAGTTGCGCAACATATAGTACACTATGGCGGATACATTTTTACTGTATCTATTTATGCTTAGACCAAATTAACCTATAATTTCTATTTATACACAAATTTAGTTAATAAAATTTACAGTATTGACCATGATAAAATATGTCATTTGTTCCGTAATTTTCCGCATTAGAAAATTAAATATCCATTAAGTGTAACATCAATTGTCATTGAACATAATTTTACATATATATATATATATATATATATATATATATATATAGTTTGCCTGTTTTGGGATCCATGAAATAAAATGCAGAACTTAGATACGTTTGTTATAAAGAAGGGCGTGTTCAGTAAAGCCCTTCTTATAAAATACAGGGAAATGTCTACTTCTTAATTTACACAATTTTCTTGTAGGTCATTATATTGTAAGACGTGCGCAGGTGGTTCTTCATTTTTTAATCGATTATAAGGTTTGCCTATTTTATTGATTTATATTTCAGCTAAGATTATTTACTTTAGTAATTTACTTGTATATTTTTAATGTATATCCTATTTGTACAAATGTGCATATACATTGTATTGTTTACTTTTTTGCAAAATATTGAAACACACTTACATATACACACACGAAAACAAACACGTGCATACACAAACATTTTTATATATGGCAAGAAGGTGAACAATCGACTTAATGATGCAACAGCGGCACCAAATGGTCAGAAATCTTCCACCTGTGCGAAATTTATAGTCATCGTTTCAACCATAGCGTGCATACGTTGATTTCTGACATTAGACATTTTAAGTGAGATATAAGGTGGAATAAATTTGCCAACAGAAATAAAGTAAATCAAGGTGGTTGTATCTAGGTGTATGAGAAAGATTCTTCATGGGTGAGATAGAAGGTGCGGGAGAAATGCTAAAAGAGAGAGAAATATGAATTCAAGATTACCGCATCCTTTATCATAAGTCGCACTTAAACACCAACCAGGCTATCAAGTGAAGTACACTCGAAATTCAGTCTAAATGACTGCCTTCACCAAATAACATTAGGAGGCCTCTCAAATGTATAAACGAATATACAAATATAAATATTAAGGCATCTTTATACTGTGATATATATATATATATATATATATATATATATATATATATATATATATATTAATGTGACATAAATCTAGCTAACAACTGCAGTAAAACTCCATCTAAGCCGGGTGAAGAATTATGTCTACAATGGAATGGATTGAATCAATGAAAGTAATCCCACATACCAGTTACGCGCTTCTGCATGCAAAATAAAAAAAATCTTGATAGAAATAGGAAAATATATTTCGTTAATATACAAAATAATATGTTCGTTTTGTGTGAAACACGAAATGATATTAATTACGCTAGACTCTCTCCTGAAATGTAAATTATTCCGCGCTGCATTTGCGCATCCACAATTCGCGTCTGTACAGCTCGAAATCTTTCTTACAAGAATAATAGAATATGAATATAACATTTTTTTCTTTGATTAGTTTGCGAACTTTATTGAAGTAATTGTTATCACCACTCACGTAATCGACAGCTTTGTTTCGTGGTGTGATTATACGAGTGCATAAATATGTATTAATAATAAATCAATATTTGCATTGAAATTGTATGGCCTAAATTTCCAGTCAAATTCGTCATATGGAAGAAGTCTAGTTAACAGAGCCCCGTATCCGATTTTACATCTTATATATATATATATATATATATATATATATATATATATATATATATATATCGTACTCTGGGGACAATAGATGGTTAAAACGTGTCAATACGTGCGACTGACAGTTGTCTTGTTATTTTTCAATGCCGCGTTTTGCGTACGTGGGAAGTAGCTTCGCACGGACAGTTTCACAAAGATCCGATTGATCACAATTTCCAATTTTGTTTTGTCTTTGATCGGGTTGAGCTTGTATTCGTCCCAATGGAAATGCGGTTCTATCACATCTTTTTTCCATTGGGACGAATGCGAACTCAACCCGATCAAAGACAAAACAAAATTGGAAATTGTGATCAATCGGATCTTTTTGAAATTATCCCTGCAAAGCTACTACCCACATACACAAAACGCGGCATTGGAAAATAGGAAGCTGGCCCTCCGAAAACACATTTTAAGAACTACTTGAGTTGTCTTGTTATTATGTATTAGATGTTGCGCACCTGGTAACAAATTAGTACAATTTTGACCAGAAGCTTAAACTAAAGACAGCATGAACGAAAAGTATGATCTCAAGGACATTCGTTTCATGCTTTCTGGCGACACATCAGTAGGCGTCAGTATTACGCCCTTTAACCACTATATATTTGAGTGAGAAAAGTGGGATAATAGGACGGTACAATCTCCTAGACGAATATGTAAACCTTCAGTAGTGAAGCCATTATCATATAAAGTCTCGAAAATGCCACTTCCACGCTAAGTCGCATTGTCGTAGACTATATGATGTTAGCTTCACTATTGCAGGCTTACACATTCGTCTAGGAAATTGTATCGTCCTATTATCCCACTTTCCTCACCCAAATATATAGTGGTTAAAGGGCGTAATACCGGCTCCTACTGATGAGTCGCCAGTAAGCACGAAACGAATGTGCATGAGATTATACTTTCCATTCATACTGTCTTTGGTTTAACCTTCTGGTCACAACTGAACTAATTTGTTACTAGGTTCGCAACACCTAATACATACTTGCATACATATTTTTTCTCCGCAACAAACTATACCTGGTTATGCAAGTATGTATTAAGGATTGCGAGCCTAGTAACAAATTAGTTCAGTTGTGACCAGAAGGATAAACCAAAGAAAGCATGAAAGAAAAGTATAATCTCATGCACATTCATTTCGTGCTTACTGGCGATTCATCAGTTGGAGCCGGTATTACGCCCTTTAGCCACTATATATTTGAGTGTGGAATGTGGGATAATAGGACGGTACTGTATTGAATACCTTGTTATTTTGTAAGGTTGATTAAAGGAAATCGGATTAATGTTTATCTTAAATAAACACACTTGATTTATTGAATTTTTATCATGACACGCGAAATCAAACATTGTTTAATTGGATAATGTCAGCTTGTTGCAACACATTTCTCCTATAATAGCTGTTGTGACAACATAGATATAATATTTTTCAAATTAAATTTGCGAGCTCGAGATAAACACCAATTCTTTTAATTATCTCAAGTTTGCCATCTTGATATACATACCTGCCCATTATATAAATGTGTAATAAAGAAAAGGCAATTTATTCTTTCCTTAGACGTGCATTGCGGTTTGATCCTTGCTAGTTAGTTTGCCGTCGTTTTCTACATTACACATATCTTAATTTACACTGACGTATGAATGTACATAATGGGAGAAATGTTTATATCAAGATCGCAACCTTGATTTAATTAATTTTTATCACCTCCCGATCAACCATTGTTCATTTAAAAACAAATTCTATTTAATCTGAACAATCGTCAGCGCTGGCACGTTTCGATCCTCTATGATCAACAGCCAATCTTGGTAGAAGACTGATTAACAATGGTCCAGTTCATATATAGGTTATAGCAAATCAGATATGCGAATCTCAATATTAGTAGGCGAGTACGCCTTGTATTGGGTTGTAAATATCATCTGTACAAGTTGAATGTTGTCTCAAACATAACATTTTTTTCATTTAGGTCTGTTTACCTAGTCAAATTTCCATAATACCTAGTCAATATATCGAATTCATGTTCCATTCTCTATTCTCAGTGTTAAACTTCACCTAGACCAGATTAAATATGATCAAAAGAAGTGATGTTCTTATCAAATTTGCAAACTTAATTTAAAAGATATTTTAAAACAACCCGCTCAATAAATGGTTGCCCTTCACTTTTGGCTGCCTGTGTAGAAATTTATCGCTTAACACAGATTCACAACTCTGCAAGAAGAAGTCATGCAATACAGGTTCGAGCCCTGTCCGTAGCAAAATTCTTAAAAGCACTTGAAGAATTCCCAAAACGGACGAAATCTGTCTACGGGATGAATTGGTCTTGATAAAAATTTTTAACATGCAAAATTTATACTGACAAGTGCATATGTCCAGGTATTTATTAGGTGTTGCGAACCTAGTAACAAATTAGTTCAGTTGTGACCAGAAGGATAAACCAAAGACAGCATGAACAGAAAGTATAATCCCATGCACAATTGTTTCGTGCTTACTGGCGACTCATCAGTAGGAGCCGGTACTCCGCCCATTAACCACTATATATTTGGTCAAAGAATGTGGAATAATAGGATGGTACAATCTCGTAAACTAATGTGTAAACCTGCAATAGTAAAACTAAAATCATCAAAAGTCAACGACAATGCGACTTCAACGCTAACTCACACTACATAATATATATACCGAGTTTGTAAAGGATACTAAATACTATGGCTATTGTGTTAGTAACTGATACCTTTTTTTAAACCATTTATACTGACACACACGTGGTTTCCGAGTCTGTACATGATGCTACCTTCAACCTGATGGATATAAATTTATGCTAAAGTTCACCAAAATTGAGAATTACAACAATTTCCGAACACCTGTTACTCCAGTTAAACCATACACTCTGGCCTTCATCGATATCAGTTATCACATTTCGCGGTATGCATGACATCATTCAATTCAATATATTACAGTTAAATACTGTTTGTTGCGAAGAACTAACATATATGAAAGTATTTATTAGGTGTTGCGAACTTAGTAACAAATTATTTCAGTTGTGACCAGAAGGATAAACCAAAGACAGCATGAACGGAAAGTATAATCTCATGCACAATCGTTTCCTGCTTACTGGCGACTCATCAGTAGGAGCCGGTACTACGCTCTTTAACCACTATATATTTGGTCAAAGAATGTGGAATAATAGGACAGTAAAATCTCCTAGAAGAATGTGTAAACCTGCAATAGTGAAGCTAACATCATCTAAAGTCAACGACAATGCGACTTCAACGCTAACTCACACTATATAATATATATACCGAGTCTGTAAAGGATACTAGCACTATGGCTATTGTGTTAGTAACCGATAACAACATTATTGTACCGTAAAGGTACATGGTACTAACACCATGGTTACTGAGTCGGTACATGATACCAACCTGATGGATATCAATTTATGCTATAGTTCACCGAAATTGAGAATTACAACAATTTCTGAACACCTGTTATTCCAGTAAATCCATAAACCCTAGCCTTGATCGATATCAGTTATCACATATTTTATATAATTAAATGAACTTATTTTGCGCGGATGGTGATAACAATTAATTTGAGTCATATAAACATTGGTGCAATGATATAAGCACTTACAGTTAAATACTGTTTGTTGCGAAGAACTAACATATATGCAAGTATTTATTAGGTGTTGAGAACCTAGTAACAAATTAGTTCAGTTGTGACCAGAAGGATAATAAACAACTATGTGACTTTGCTGCAAACTTGATATCGTCGATCTTCCATCCACTGATTAAATTAAGAATGAAAGCGTAAGTTTTGATTGGCCAGCTATCTTGTATAAGGGACGGTAATCCAAACATTGTATTACCCATATGCAACACAAAGAATACACATCACCTCTTTGAACACGACTCATTTTGTCAATTTATAATCGAAGATTGTAGCAGGAACTGCTTTTCAGCCCTATTGAAATATCACCGTTAATTGCTCTGACGCCACCACCAACCACCCCTGCCCTTCGTTTCCCTTTCTATACAACGAGGGAAATATTCAAATTCATGCAAAATTACAAAGAAGGACATTTAGGTTTCCCGCTTAATTAGTTCCAGCAGTGGTAGATATTAGAATATGCCGTACCTTGCACAGCACTGTTATTTAAAAAACTATAATTCCGCATTTTTCTTCTGCGAGACAATTGATAGCATTCGTAGGACGGTAAAATCTCGATTCCTTTGCATTTCGATGTTCAAAGATTTTGTTTGGCATTGATTGATGGGTTCTCACAACTTATACGTAAATCACCATTTTTATATACGCCTACACACTTGATCTTATGCTTCTATAAATAATCATATAAGCAAAGTAGATCTAGCCAGGCCTTAACATTGAATCAAGTCTGCCACAAGATTCGTACAGATTTTCACACATTCACGTGTCTCTAGATCACTAAGGTACGGTTTGACTTTCGTTGCTTCGGATGAATTGTTATATTAAAATCTGCCCATTTGATATAAAATAATTCCATGTTAGTTTACCTGTTGCGTAACACAGTAAAACAATTGTCATTCCCACGCACTGACGCGTATTTATCTTCAACGGTCATCGTCAGTAAACGACGCTAAATAGGACAGCCGGAGTCCAAACACAATGCACATAAAAGGTAAAGAGTTCAGAAATGCAGCTATCTAGAGCCGTATGTCAACTTTACAAAGCTGGATTTATCGATCCTTGCCCGTCTTATTTTAATAGTGCTTGGTTGATGACAACGGTCAGGAAAATATTTTAGTATTTGAAACTGCAGGCAATTTCGCCATTTGGTTTGATTAGAAAAAATAATATTGATATCTATTTTACTTCGCAAAATTGATGAAACCAATTCGTATTGATACATAACTTTTGTATTGAGAAATTTACTAATCAATGACGAACCAAGTATCCACTACTCGGGTTTCTATTTGATGCATTCAGGTAATAGAAACATTTTAATTAATATAATGATTACTTCTATGATGCTATATATCTATTTAATCCAAATCATTTCATTTCTGAATCACGTATTATTATTATTATTATTATTATTATTATTATTATTATTATTATTATTATTATTATTCCGTCGCCAGTCAAATTCTCTATTTAGAAAGGTCGTGGTGGCCAAGGTAATTCAAAACATGTCTGTATGTATAAATGATGGTAGTCTTCCACACTGAACAACTGAAAAATTCGAAGACGTGATCCTTGTTTATCAGAAATAAACATACTTGTATTAAGTAAATATTAGGTTTTGCGAACCTAGTAACAAATTAGTTCAGTTGTGACCAGAAGGATAAACCAAAGGCATGAACGGAAAGTATAATCTCATGCACATTCGTTTCGTGCTTACTGGCGACTCATCAGTAGGAGCCGGTATTACGCCCTTTAACCACTATATATTTGGTAGAAGAATGTGGAATAATAGGACGGTACAACCTCCTAGACGAATGTGTAAACCTGCAATAGTGAAGCTAACATCATCTAAAGTCAACGACAATGCGACTTCAACGCTAACTCACACTATACAATGTATATACCAAGTCTGTAAAGGATATTAACACAAACAGTATTTAACTGTAATACTTGTATAAACTTGGACATTTATTTGTCAATGAATACAACGTCAAGCATTCGGAATGTCGACAGGAGAACCGTGATTTATGCTGATATTCGCATGCTTGGATCAAAGGGTGCCACAAAAATTGGTGTTATTGATTTAGGCATAGAGACAAAATTTCTTCGCACATATATCAGGTGACCTTAATTAATGATATAGAGCTTTCGATTAACTGTTAAGCGCTTCAAATTAATTTTCCCCTTATTGCGTAGTTTATGCCCGTGACAATTTCCAAAATACGCAAATTATAAATTATTTCACAATTTGCGAACTAAACAGAACATAAATGTTCCCCTTTCAAAATTGAGTTAATAAGGGACGTAGTTAAAAATTCGAAAAAATATTTAATAAGAATGTCAATAAAATTATGTGCGTTTACATTCAAACTTTCACTGGTCCTTCAATATTTTATTTGTAGAATTTGCACGATGATTGGCCTGTCGTCACACACCAGCTGGCCTCCCAAGTCTGGTATACATAGAATAACTTTCAGTCATCATTAATTGTGGGATTGGTTGTAACATTTATTTAAACAGAGTTTACGAACTTAATTTAAACATCCATCCGCTTTCACATAATTAGTCGCGCAACATAGCAATACTATAGTTAATCATACGTGCTGATTTGAGTAGAAATCCTATCATTGACAGAGTACAATGACTCACCATTTGTTTTATCTTGACTTTGCTGTGCGATTGATTAAATGAAATTAGAGCTGGTTTAAATTAAAAATGGCACTCGGTCATCTACATAATATATGTTTCTTAAATGAAGATTGTTTTTGCAAACCTTGATTAATTGAAATTACCTGATCTGCGTTTTGACTAACGCAGCTGTCATTGTTCCAGTAGTTTTCTTTTTCTGAAATATTTCGGCTAAACTTATTGATAGCCTTCCTCAGTCAGCTTTTTCCTCACAAGTTTAACAAATGAAACTAATGAAGCAAGCGCTAGAGGAAAAAACGCGCTTGCTTCATTAGTTTCATTTGTTAAACTTGTGAGGAAAAAGCTGATTTAGGAAGGCTATTGATAGGTTTAGCCGAAATATTTTATAAGAAGAAAACTACTGGAACAATGACAGCTGCGTTAATCTAAACGCAGTTCAGGTAATCTACACGAAAAAATCTAGTTTCTTTTATTGTGTACCAGTTGCGATTGATGAAGCCATGGCTGAAATTTTCGTTGACATTAAGCCTGTATACTAATATAAAATGATGTACCCTAGAGAAAAATTATTACAGTAAACGTTTAATCATTGTTTATTAGATTTATTATCCACATGCCCCACATTTCTTGTCCATGTATGTAATGAGTTTAAAGCGTTATACCGGCTCCCACTGATGAGTTGCCATTAAGCACGAAACTTTTGCGTAAATGAGATTATATATTTTGTTCATGGATATTTATAAATAACTATCTGGTCATAATAGAAATATTTTTTTACTAGGTAAGCCATTATACGCTAGCTTTATTCCAACCCAGGAAAGATCATTTATAATTACATTCTAGCAACCATTGCTGTCGCTAGAGACGGAATGAGCCATTTGATCGCCTTAATCTGTAAACGCCCCGGCTTCAAGTAAATGCCGTACGACGTTACAAACTCGGTTAAGGTGCTCTGAATAGAGATTAGTTACTGATAGGGGGGCCCTTAAGAGGGCCTAGTAATGCGTTCTCCTGAAGTCTTCAGAGTGTGAAGATGTTTTAGAGCTTTGGGTGGACTCTGGTTGAGTTGTCGCTCCCGTGGTTGAGCTGTAATCACGATGTGGATAACGTCCTGCAGGTTCTGTACTTAATTGGCTCGTCTCTCTGGGTATACCGCAACAAGATGAGTCACGGATGTAGTTAGTTGTTGGTGAAACTATCAAATCACCAGCGTAGGTATTGACAGCCGACAGAACGCAAACGCGTGAAGCAAGGTAGAATGCAAATGCCACAACTGGCTTGCATGGTAAATTTCCGTGCTTAAATAGCATGCCATGCCTACTTGCACACTATTGGTTAAACGGCAAGTTTCGCTTTTTTCTCATTGGTGCAACGTAAATAAAATTGAATTCAATTTACGCAATATGTCGGCCATTAATTTGTGTCGTTACAACACTTTCCTCTCTGAAAAAATAGGAAAAAAATTCCTCTCTGCGAGGCTAGATAATAAATGCATGAGAGAGTTCGAACCAAGTTAAGCAAAAATATGATGAACCCATAAATGCTGGGCTTAAATATGCTTGTTGGTTGCTTCAACAATGATATGATGCCAGGTAACCACTAGGAATTGCTACACAAATCGTTAGCTCTAGTGGTCGGTCATAGCACGTGAGGCAAAATAGAGCAATGTAAGTTTTTGGAGCCGCAGCGTGAAGATTTCGAGGTAAATCGCCTCTGAATTTGCCAGGTTTATGTTAAAACCTAAGCAGGTTGGATCGTTGTCAATGTGTTTGTATACGACCAAAGGAGTTAGAGTGCTCGACGTTGTGGTCATGACATTTGTAGAGTGGTCTTTGTGCAATTGATAACTGCATAAAAATATGTACACGAACATTGCCTCAAAGATGGCATAATACCAAAGAACTGTTCAAAAATGCTACACAATTGTTAGCTAAGAACAGCTGGTTATGCCACGTGAGACAAATACGAAAAATAACGAAAGGTTAAAAAAATTTTGATAGTTAATGTTAATGTTTAAAAAAAATCAATTACGCGTTATACAAATCAGGATATTGAGATTGTGAGCAGACGGAGCCTGAGACGTGTGTGGAAGGTTGAACGCTCTCAGGATCAGGTGGTTCGATAAACGGTTTCAACCTGTCTATGCTTACTGATGTCGGTGTAGCGCCTTGCATAATAATGAAGTATTTTGGCTGTCTTAGTAAAATCGGGTAAGGACCGCGATACTTGGGTTGTAGTGGTGCAACAGCATTATTGTTGCGAACGAGAACTCTCTTGCAGCTGTGGAGCTGTGGGTAAACGAAGACTGGACGAGGCGTGTGTCTCGGCTGCTGTTCGGACATGTTACCGAAATGAAGTCGAAGGCGGTAGCTTCGTCTTGTGGGTCATCTTGTGCCGGTAGTAGACGTGGGAGCTGACTAGGCAAGCGTAGATTCATGCCATACAAGAGCTGTGACGCAGACGTTTTAATGGATTCACGAGTACGGGAACGCATGGCCAGCAGAACTAAAGGTAGTGTATCGACCCAGTTGCCGTTAATGGACGAGGATGCTAAAGCAGCTTTGAGTTCCCTATGCATTCTCTCTACCATGCCATTAGCCTGGGGATGGTAGGTAGTCGTCTGGCGTAAGATGCATCCCATGTACCGCAAGGTGGTTTTGAAACGATCAGATGAGAAGCAAGTGCCTCTGTCAGCTATAACCTCATTGGGGACACCATAATTGGATATCCATGCAGAGATAAAACCGTTAGTTACTTCGTCTGCAGAAATGGTGCCAAGAGGTAATGCCGCAGGCCACCGTGTAAATATATCGATCATAGTTAGAAGGTAGCTGAAACCTTGAACCTTTGTCAGATGAACTATGTCGATGTGGACGATAGCTAGGCGAGAAGTAGATCGAAAATGTTCCAACTTAGAACGAGTGTGTCGTGTGATCTTGTTTTCTGACAAATAGCACACTCTGAGACCCATCGTTTAACATTCTGCCTAAGTCTGTGACCCTAGAAACGATCTGTAAGAAGTCGGACAGTCGCTTGGCTTCCTGGGTGAGAAATTGAGTGAATTGAATCGAAAACTTTTCTCTGAAGGCTGGTCGGCAGAACTGGCTTGTTGGGCTGCGTACCCGTGAAGTAAACAATTGGTAAGCCTTCCCACAGACGGCATATGAACTTGGTTGGGTGACGGCTATTGATCTTTGAATGTGAATGTCACCGCGTTGTTCAGTTCGCAGGAGAGTTGGCGTTAGTGCAGGTTCACCGAGTGCCACGGAGTTGACAGTGAATGGTGACGGCGAAGGTGGTTGTAGAGAGACGTCTGGCCTGGACAGGGCAGCTGCAATGAAGTTCTGTTTGCCCTTGACGTGAAAGATGTCAAATTGCCATTCGCTTAGACGAGAAAGCTGTCTTTCCACTCTGGCAGGGTACTTGGCGATAGATGAAGTTGCGTTTCGAAGTGCGCTAACTAGTGGTGCATGATCTGTGAAAACAACAAATCTGCTACTGACAATGATGCTGATAAAATGGCGCACTGCGTCGTGGATGGCGAGAAGTTCTCGACCGAAAGTGTCGTACCTTGTTTCTACTGGTTGGGGAGTACGCGAGTAGAAACTGATAGGCTTCCGAACTCCGTCGATCTCTTGTTCCAAATTGGCTCCAATAGCGAATTCCGAAGCATCTGTCGTGAGTAGAAATGGCTTTTCGAAATCTGGATGCGTTAGCATTGTGGCATTTGCTAACGAGTTGATGGCAAGTCGAAGTAATTCCTCGTCTTCGGATGACCAAACAATGATGGAATTCTTGCTAAGTCCTTTTCGGTTCCGCAGGTGCCTGCACGAAGGATAAAGTTGTTTTGAAAGGCCCGGAAGGAACTTGCGATAATAGTTTAGTACTCCCAGGATTTTCTGCAATTCGCTCACAGTCCTTGGTGACTTGATATTCTTGATTGAATTCGTCTTTGATGGCAACGGTTGAATACCTTGGGCCGTGATACGATGCCCTAAGAAGTCGACGGATGAAGTCGCAATCTGCGTCTTGTCACAGTTGATCTTGAGTCCGTGGTTGGATAAGCGCGAGAGGACATTTCGTAGATGTTTCGCATGAGATTCTAGATCTCGACTGAATACCATAATGTCATCGAGATATGACATACAATAAGCAGAGTCGTCGCGAAGTATGTTGTCTGTGAATCTTTGAAATGTCTGAGTAGCACACTTAAGTCCAAAAGGCATGTAAAGGTATTCGAAAAGGCCAAATGGAGTGATGACAGCAGTTTTCTCGATATCCTCTGGTGCTACCGGGATGGGATGGTAGGCTTGTCTAAGGTCAATTAC
>JAQBSW010010787.1:0-22687 GCA_029291075.1 Eudiplozoon nipponicum | reverse complement strand
TCTAAATGGATGCCATATGAGCACCACCTAAAGGAAAATTTGACTAACCAAGTTATATTAGTTAGTATATAACTGAAAATTGTGTGTAGTGTAGTGTGCGGCAGGATAGCTCAGTGGTTAGAGCACCAGATTCCGAAGCAGACGTGCCCAGGTTCGTATCCTGTCCGCGGCAAATTCTGGCCAGTACTTGATGAGTTCCCAATAAGGACGAAACCGGTCTACTGGATGAATTGCCTTTTCTACACTATACAATTCTTAGTTTATACCGACATATGTAAGTAATTAATGGGTCAGGTGTTTATATCAAGACCGCAACCTTGATTACAATAATTGTTATCACCACCCGCGCAACCAATGTTCGTTTAATTATATAAATGTTCATTTCAATACCATTTCCCCATGTAATGTGGTGTCTGTTCAGTAATGACAGATTGGGCATGGTTAGTTGGAACTTTGGGTCTAAATGGATGCCATATGAGCTCCACCTAAAGGAAAAATTGACTAACCAAGTTACATTAGTTAGTATATAACTGAAAATTGTGTGTAGTGTAGTGTGCGGCAGGATAGCTCAGTGGTTAGAGCACCAGATTCCGAAGCAGACGTGCCCAGGTTCGTATCCTGTCCGCGGCAAATTCTGGCCAGTACTTGATGAGTTCCCAATAAGGACGAAACCGGTCTACTGGATGAATTGCCTTTACACTATACAATTCTTAGTTTATACTGACATATGTAAGTAATTAATGGGTCAGGTGTTTATATCAAGACCGCAACCTTGATTATAATAATTGTTACTACCACCCGCGCAACCAATGTTCGTTTAATTATATAAATGTTCATTTCAATACCAATTCCCCATGTAATGAGGTGTCTGTTCAGTAATGACAGATTGGGCATGGTTAGTTGGAACTTTGGGTCTAAATGGATGCCATATGAGCTCCACCTAAAGGAAAAATTGACTAACCAAGTTACATTAATTAGTATATAACTGAAAATTGTGTGTAGTGTAGTGTGCGGCAGGATAGCTCAGTGGTTAGAGCACCCGATTCCGAAGCAGACGTGCCCAGGTTCGTATCCTGTCCGCGGCAAATTCTGGCCAGTACTTGATGAGTTCCCAATAAGGACGAAACAGGTCTACTGGATGTATGGCCTTTTCTACACTAAACAATTCTTAGTTTATACTGACATATGTAAGTAATTAATGGGTCAGGTATTTATATCAAGACCGCAACATTGATTATAATAATTGCTATCACCACCCGCGCAACCAATGTTCGTTTAATTATATAAATGTTCATTTCAATACCATTTCCCCATGTAATGTGGTATCTGTTCAGTAATGACAGATTGGGCATGGTTAGTTGGAACTTTGGGTCTAAATGGATGCCATATGAGCTCCACCTAAAGGAAAAATTGACTAACCAAGTTACATTAGTAAGTATATAACTGAAAATTGTGTGTAGTGTAGTGTGCGGCAGGATAGCTCAGTGGTTAGAGCTGCACATTCTTAACCAGACGTGCCCAGGTTCGTATCCTGTCCGCGGCAAATTCTGGCCAGTACTTGATGAGTTCCCAATAAGGACGAAACCGGTCTACTGGATGAACTGCCTTTTCTACACTATACAATTCTTAGTTTATACTGACATATGTAAGTAATTAATGGGTCAGGTGTTTATATCAAGACCGCAACCTTTGATTATAATAATTGTTATCACCACCCGCGCAACCAATGTTCGTTTAATTATATAAATGTTCATTTCAATACCACTTCCCCATGTAATGTGGTGTCTGTTCAGTAATGACAGATTGGGCATGGTTAGTTGGAACTTTGGGTCTAAATGGATATCATATGAGCTCCACCTAAAGGAAAAATTGACTAACCAAGTTACATTAGTTAGTATATAACTGAAAATTGTGTGTAGTGTAGTGTGCGGCAGGATAGCTCAGTGGCTAGAGCACCAGATTCCGAAGCAGACGTGCCCAGGTTCGTATCCTGTCCGCGGCAAATTCTGGCCAGTACTTGATGAGTTCCCAATAAGGACGAAACCGGTCTACTGGATGAATTGCCTTTCTACACTAAACAATTCTTAGTTTATACTGACATATGTAAGTAATTAATGGGTCAGGTGTTTATATCAAGACCGCAACATTGATTATAAGAATTGTTATCACCAACCGCGCAACCAATGTTCGTTTAATTATATAAATGTTCATTTCAATACCACTTCCCCATGTAATGTGGTGTCTGTTCAGTAATGACAGATTGGGTATGGTTAGTTGGAACTTTGGGTCGAAATGGATGCCATATGTGCTCCACCTAAAGGAAAAATTGACTAACCAAGTTACATTAGTTAGTATATAACTGAAAATTGTGTAGTGTAGTGTGCGGCAGTATAGCTCAGTGGTTAGAGCACCAGATTCCGAAGCAGACATGCCCAGGTTCGTATCCTGTCCGCGGCAAATTCTGGCCAGTACTTGATGAGTTCCCAATAAGGACGAAACCGGTCTACTGGATGAATTGTCTTTCTACACTATACAATTCTTAGTTTATACTGACATATGTAAGTAATTAATGGGTCAGGTGTTTATATCAAGACCGTAACCTTGATTATAATAATTGTTATCACCACCCGCGCAACCAATGTTCGTTTAATTATATAAATGTTCATTTCAATACCATTTCCCATGTAATGTGGTGTCTGTTCAGTAATGACAGATTGGGCATGGTTAGTTGGAACTTTGGGTCTAAAGGGATGCCATATAAGCTCCACCTAAAGGAGAAATTGACTAACCAAGTTACATTAGTTAGTATATAACTGAAAATTGTGTGTAGTGTAGTGTGTGGCAGGATAGCTCAGTGGTTAGAGCACCAGATTCCGAAGCAGACGTGCCCAGGTTCGTATCCTGTCCGCGGCAAATTCTGGCCAGTACTTGATGAGTTCCCCACAAGGACGAAACCGGTCTACTGGATGAATTGCCTTTTCTACACTATACAATTCTTAGTTTATACTGACATACGTAAGTAATTAATGGGTCAGGTGTTTATATCAAGACCGCAACCTTGATTATAATAATTGTTATCACCACCCGCGCAACCACTGTTCATTTAATTATATAAATGTTCATTTCAATACCATTTCCCCATGTAATGTGGTGTCTGTTCAGTAATGACAGATTGGGCATGGTTAGTTGGAACTTTGGGTCTAAATGGATGCCATATATGAGCTCCACCTAAAGGAAAAATTGACTAACCAAGTTACATTAGTTAGTATATAACTGAAAATTGTGTGTAGTGTAGTGTGCGGCAGGATAGCTCAGTGGTTAGAGCACCAGATTCCGAAGTAGACGTGCCCAGGTTCGTATCCTGTCCGCGGCAAATTCTGGCCAGTACTTGATGAGTTCCCAATAAGGACGAAACCGGTCTACTGGATGAATTGCCCTTTCTACACTATACAATTCTTAGTTTATACTGATATATGTAAGTAATTAATGGGTCAGGTGGTTATATCAAGACCGCAAACTTGTTTAAAATAAATGTTATCACCACCCGCGCAACCAATGTTCGTTTAATTATATAAATGTTCATTTCAATACCATTTCCCCATGCAATGTGGTGTCTGTTCAGTAATGACAGATTGGGCATGGTTAGTTGGAAATTTGGGTCTAAATGGATGCCATATGAGCACCACCTAACGGAAAAATTGACTAACCAAGTTACATTAGTTAGTATATAACTGAAAATTGTGTGTAGTGTAGTGTGCGGCAGGATAGCTCAGTGGTTAGGGCACCAGATTCCGAAGCAGACGTGCCCAGGTTCGTATCCTGTCCGCGGCAAATTCTGGCCAGTACTTGATGAGTTCCCAATAAGGACGAAACCGGTCTACTGGATGAATTGCCTTTTCTACACTATACAATTCTTAGTTTATACTGACATATGTAAGTAATTAATGGGTCAGGTGTTTATATCAAGACCGTAACCTTGATTATAATAATTGTTATCACCACCCGCGCAACCAATGTTCGTTTATTTGTCTGATTGTTCTTTCAGTGGTAGCGAAGTATCACATTGGGTCTCAAACCAATGTAGCACCACTTGAATTTATCAACATCTATTTGTCTACTACAAAAGAGTTTCCAGAAAAAAACAATATTTGTCTGATTATTCTTTCACTGGTAGAGAAGTTTAACATTTGGTCTCAAACCAATGTAACGCCACTCAAATTTATCATCATTCTTTTGGTTACTACAAAAGAGTTTCCAGATAAATATAAAATATTTATCTGATTATTCTTTCAGTGGTAGCGAAGTAATTCATTCTGTCTCAAACTAATGTGACACCGCTTAAATATATCAGCATTCATTTGGCCACTACTCAGGTGCACTACTCAGGAGTTTCCAAATGAGGAACAAACCATAATCTGTTTAATCCATTATCAGTAGCGTGGTATCCCATTGGGATTCAAACTAATATAACATAACTTATCTTTATCAGCAATCATTTGGCAAATGCTGAAGAGTTTCCAGATAGAGTAAAAACCTTCTTTTGGTTAACATTCCAGTGGGTCTCAAAGGAATGTAACACAACTTAACTTTATTAGGATTCATTTTACTACTATTAAGGAGTTCCATTTTCTTGTTAATTTGATGGTGGTTTCAGGGTTTAACATAGGGATTCGAGCCGATGTAACACTACTGAACTTATTCATCATTCATACTGCGGAGCTTCCACTAGTGATGGCGAGGTATAACATTCTGATTCGAACCAATGTAACACATTTTAATTTTATCGTCATTCATTTGGATACTACTGAGGAGCTTCCGAAAAAAGCCGAATCCATAGTCTGGTTATTTCGTTAGTGATGGCGTCGTATTCCATTGGAGTCGAAACAATTTAGTACAACTTAATTTTATCAGCATTTATCCACGATTTTCTTTCGTGGTTAGTTGAATTGCAGTCTCAATTCCGAAGGGATATGATTGATCCACACTTCCTAGTACACGTTGAGTTAGTCTTCGGGATGGCTGAGTGCTGATTCGTACCCTCACTCCAAAAGCTTTCACACTATTCGTGATAACCGCTGGAAATAAAGTCCGATCTAATCTTGGTTGTCTGGCTACGTGTCAGTATCTCATTTCCAGTATCAACTTCAGAATTCGAATAAAACACAGTACACTGCTCACCCATCATGTTTAACCAAATTTAGTAACCTCGTTCGAAACAGAGCTATTTATAGTTTAATTTTAGACACATTAAACATTTGTATCAAATGATGGCCCTCAGTAACTAAAACTCTACATGTAAGTATGCATGAAGTAAATGAAAAGACAAGAAATCCCTTCGAGATTGTTTATCAGGCGCGATTATTTATTTTTGCGATGCTTTCATTTGATTAGGAAGTTTTATGTCAAGCTATTCTGGTTTCAAGCTGGTCGATTAAAATCAATATTTATTACCAATTACTACCCACTGTGTATCATGTTTTGAATTCAATGTATTATTATATCTCTTTCAGCACAGACAGGAACATGTGTACATTTTTACCTCGTTTTTCATTGATGCGTAGCTATAAAAATTTATTTATTATCTCGAAAAACAATTTTTCTTCTTTCTCAATGATACTGGCCCAGATCATTTGAAATAGCTTATTTTCCATCGATTACACATCTGTAAACCATTTCTAAAATATTTCGGATATCGATCAAGAACGGAGATTATGAATTTGCTGTAATTCTCAATTTTAGTGAAATTTATTATTTCTTGAAATCCATTGTGTTGTTACCATGTACCGCTTTTGCAAACATAGTGTTGTTATCCTCTACAAACTCGGTATATATATATATATATATATACTGTATACACATTGGTATATAAGGCCCTACCGTCCAATTGTCCCACATTTCTCACCAAAATATATAGTGGGCATAGGGCGTAATACTGGCTCCTACTGATGAGTCGCCAGTAAGCACGAAACCCGTGTGTACACGGGGTTATAATTTTCGTTCATGCTGACTTTTGTTTATCGCTCTGGTCCTATGTGAACTAATTTTTTACTAGGTATGGTACACCAAATACACAATTATCATCTTCATCTGTACTTTGATGCGTTTTCCAGTAGGTTATCAGCTCAATGTACACCTATCGCCGTCTCCAGAGCTCCATGTATTTGAATCACACAAATAGTGTTTCTAAATATTGGAATAACTTTTCGCCCGTCTTTAGTTCTTCCTATTATCCTTGTCTTATTTTCTGGACATGTTGTGCACTGCACACGAGTTTCCAAAATTTAGAGTATCTCATAAAAAACATTGCAAACTAAGGAAGGAACAAGTAAAGCGCTGTTGATCTGATTCGGTACTACTCGACTCTGTGTTGCTACTCTAGATTCTTGTGTTTGGCTGAATTTGATTTCTACCTTTACGATTATTAGGCTCACGCATTATGTGCAGCATTAGTTTTTCCTTCTGACTTGAGTGTCTTATAAAATACTTATTGCTTTATCATATGCATCCTGGTAACTGTTACATTAAAAAAGCTGCAGGTTTTGCTTTTTTTGCTTTGCGGTTGAAAGAGGGGCCCAAAGTTAAAGAGTTACCAGACTTTCCGTCTTATTTACAATTGTGTAGGTTTCGATAATGTGTAAGAACATTTTCTCACAAATTGCGTATGCATACATCAAAATTGGATCAGTTTTTTTGTTTATCCCTAAAATATTTTAGCATTTCTTCTAGCACTAAATTTTTCAAAGGTTTAAAAAATCAATTTATTTTATTTACAGAAATTTTTCATGCATTGATAGTAATGCTTGAATATTATCGCTTTCTCAGTCTGTTTGACCCAGAGTCAAAATTTTTATTGTGTGGCAACGTCCTAATCATAGCCCATCTTACTTACATATTTGAAATAAACTTTTCCGTCTCTAAAATTATAAATTTGTCCGTTACATTGAACCACGAATATTTTCAACAGTAGACTTGCTCAAATAAACTCGTCTCAGGAAGAACTCTAACTATGGTTAGAGGACTTGCGTCATTATTCGCACAATTAACTTCCGTCCACCGTCTCTGTGTCCCGAATAATCCAGTAAAACTAGTTTATTTGTTCATCATATTCCATGCCCTCTTTTCCAGCGAGTTAGGCCTCAATTTCTGCATTATACTTTGTTGTTGTGTTTGTGTAGCGAGTAATTCCTAAACGTTCTGTTATTGAAAACATAGAAATGTTGCACCAGATATTCCAGGCAATTAGATTATATGAGTGAAGCCAGAATAAAAAAGAATTTAGTTCAACATTTCAAATCACATGCAATGGGCATTATCGTTGGATCTCCGCCAGTCGGTTTAGTGACGCTCTTTGATGACGTCATACAAATGTTGCACCGCATATTCCAGGCAATTAGATTATATGAGTGAAAACAGAAGGAAGGTGCTTAGTTCAGCATTTACAACAAGTTGCAGCGAGCGTTATTGTTAGATCTCTGTCGGTCGCTTTAGTGGCGCACTCTGATGCCATACAAATTAAACGAACATTGGTTGCGCGGGCGGTGATAACAATTATTATAATCAAGGTTGCGGTCTTGATATAAGCACCCGTCCTATTAATTACTTACATATGTCAGTATAAGCTAAGTATTATATAGTGTATAAAAGACAATTCATCCAGTAGACCGGTTTCGGTCTTATTGTGAACTCATCATGTACTGGCCAGAAATTGGCGCGGACAGGGCTCGAACCTGGGCATGTCTGACTGGTTACTGATAAACAACGTGGGGGAATTGTAATTATAGCACACATCGCTATCAGATTTTTCTGCTTATGCAAATTGACAACGCAAAAATATATTCTTTAATGCCACGTTAAACTTTCCGCATCAACGTTTTATTTGTAGCTTACATCTTAAGATAAGACTAACCAAGAAACATTAATTAATATATAATGGAAAATTGTGTGTAGTGTGTTGCAAGGTGGCTCAGTGGTTAGAGCACCAGATTCTGAAGCAGACGTGTAGACGCGGCAAATTCTGGCCAGTACTTGATGATAAGAACGAAACCGGTCTAATGGATGCATTGCCTTTTCTGCACTATGCAATTCGTAGTTTATACTGACATATGTAAGTAATTAATGGGTCGGGTGCTTATATGAAGACCGCAACCTTGATTATAATAAATGACATACAAATTTTGCACCAGATGCTGCATGCAATTAGATTATATGAGTGAAACAAGAAGAAAGATACTAAGTTCGGTATTTAAAATAACTCTAAGTGGAGTCAGTCGGTTTAGTGGCGTTCTCTGATGACGCCTCGCTGTGTTTGACTGACAGTAGCATCATTATTGCGTGCAAATGCGTATTTATATGGAGTTTCTAACTTTTCAGGATCAAAAACAAGCCTTACATATTATCATCATCAGGAATGAAATAAATAACTGATTTTGAAAATATTATCAATGGCATTAAGAGTCTAATTATTAGCTTACGTAAAGATCTATGCGAACAGCTTTTCTTCTGCTTATATCTAGGTATATACCATTGTTCATATCGTAACAATTCCGGGGTGTCACTTTATTGCTAACCACGCGTTTGTAATAGGTGTGTTGTTGAAAGTGGTTGGCAAGTTGCGCTACTGATTGTTACTGACAATAAATTCCTGGCCAATGCTACGATTTCAGTACCGGTAGCAAATGAATTCGCAGGCTTTATCATATGAAGTCGAAGTTTGCTTAGACTTTTCCTTCATAGCTCTCAAAATGCTATATAGTATGCCATTGGCTGTAGCTACAGGTAGCCCAGCATACGGCAAAATTGTATCCGTTTTGCAGTTCGCGGATATTCAGACACAATACGAACCACCACGTGGAGTGGAATTTCAATCAATTTCTAGCAGTCATACGACTGTTAAGACTCATTAATTGAACCTGAGAAATACCCATGATACGCTCTCGCATTCAGGACAGAAGATAACCGAAGTTTTTCCCCCAGAAAGTGATCTATCTGAGAAGGAGAACATGTCATCGTCTCATCTGCATGGATCACTTTGCTGTGCTTTATTACAAGATGTTACTTCTGATGCTGGAAAATTCAGTTCACCACAACCGGGTTAAAGCTCAGAGAAAGATTGGAGAGCATGATGCTGTTATCCCAGTTTTTTCCAGTTTTCCTACAGCTCTAAGTTACGCAAAGTCGGGATCAAATTTGGTATTGAAATCTCCTGCAAGCACTAGGATGTCGGAACGTCGCTCATGGCCAGATGCCAAATCTGAAAACTTTGCAGAAAAGAAATATTTTCGCATTAGCAGAATGACTGAGAGTTGGTATTTACCCACTTACGACTCCGATATGTAGCTTATCTTCGCGGAACTTGGCATAAACCAAACGAGAGTTTATAGCTGCCCGGTCAAGGAGGACTTTCGCCACAGCACTGTATTGAAGAAATACCTGAATCACGCTCGCATTGGGATGAAAAATGTATCGTCATATTCCGTAAGCTAGGCACGAATGGGACTAATTATGCATTGCTCAGCGTAATTCTGGTTTCTTGGAGACAATTAATGTGGGTAACGCGTTTGTACAGTTTAGCAGCCGTAAAAATTGACTATCTTGCGATACAAGAGCCCTCACATTCATAGAGTCCATGTATAAACTATCTTCGGGTCTAAGCGACAGACGAGAACCAGGAAAGGCTGCTTGAAATCCGAAATTCGTGTCTTGGCGTGCGGTCTGTTCCGGTATAAAAGTGGTAATGTCGCCAGTCGCCCGCCACTTATTCCAGAAACTCGATCATGTGAGTACAGCTTTTTACGGCCTATACAATCATTACAGAGAGCCATATGCGGCTCAAACTAGCTTCTAATTGGAGGGTTTAATTTATCATTCTAACTGCTTGCTCGAAAGAGTACTTAATGATTTTGGTTGCTCCTCAAATTTGCATAAAGAGCCTTTTGTTTACCAAACGCCAAAATACCACCAAAATGGCACGCTGTCTAAATTAAGATTTGTTTATCAATTTATTATTTTTTAATTGACATTTTTGCTTCTAAATGAAATCTATATATAAGTTATACAATTAAGGTGTTATTGATTTCGCGAGTGGTGGTAACAATGCTTTAAGGCAAGTTTTCGAGCTTAAGATAAGCACCAATCCTATTTCTTAAGCAGTTTCACAACCTAGCAGAACTTTATTAATTTGCATGTACTAGGAGCTTCGATCTTCCTTAATCATCATTGGAATACAACGGTATGCAAAGCAAACAGAGATCATATCACAATAATTATTTAATTTTATGAAAATCTGAGGCGCATCTTTCATTCGTGGCAATCGCAAAGAAATTGCACGCAGCTACCTTGTCAGCTGCACAATCTCTATGCAGTATTGATGCCATCGTATTTTGGCATTTGCAATATATTTATGTAAGTTATTAAATTTAACATTCATTGCGGGCTAGAGTGGTAGTAGCAATTCAAAAATGGTGTTTTTCGAACGTTCGATAAAGACCATTTCCATATCGTAAACAGTCGCACAACATAGTAAATCTGCAGTCGGTCACGCGTGCTGTCGCATTTGAACCTTCCTTTTGTATCACCACAGAACAACAGATAATTCTATGCAAAGTATTAAACCTCAGTATGCATATTCCGTTTTACAATACAGTTGCCACTTGTACGTACGTCGTATTTGTTCAGAATCTATGCGTTCACGACGTGGATGTTTTTATTAAGGTGTTATTCAATTATGTTGTCACTAATAGCGTTTTGTAGTACGAAGATGATTTAAATCAAGCTAACTAACTTGAAATAAAAGTCTACTTAGTTTTTCGTCAGCCGTACAGTATAGAAAAGCTGCCATCAGCTTTGCATAATATTATAAATTAATTTTAATTTTAATTGTATGGAGGTATGCATTTACTATAAATTAGGTATGTACAGCAAAGTTGAAATGGACATTTTCGCTAGAACTCAACTCGGTTGTAATATCTGGTATTTTATATAGTTTTTTTTTGAAAGCGTGGAGATAAAGTCGGATTAAGCACACATTAAACAACAAGAAACAGGAAGCGGGAAAAGTACTTTCCGGGTCACGCATAAACGCGCATGCAAACACACACTTCCCAGTTTTGTGTGGCTATTCTCATTTAATTTGTGCATCTTTGAGTAACTTTGCATTACCTTAAATCAAGATTGCGATCTTGATATAAATACCTGACACATTATGTACCTACCTTTGTCAGTATAAACCAAGCCTTGTATAGTGTGGAAAAGGCAATTCATCCAGTAGACCAGTTTCGTCCTTATTGAGAACTAATCATTTTTTCCGAGGGTATGGTTCGAACCTGGGCATAATAATAATAATAATAATAATAATAATAATAATAATAACTGTTATCATTGCCCGTGCAACATAGGTTCGTTTAATTATATAAATATTCATTTCAATACCACTTCCTCATGTAACGTGGTATCTGTTCTATAATGACAGATTTGGGATGGTTAGTTGGAACTTTAGGGCTAAAGGGATGCTGAAAGCAAGCCTAACCAAGAAAAATTAGTTAGTATATAACTGAAAATTGTCTGTAGTGTGCGGCGGGGTGGCTCGGTGGCTAGAGCGACATATTCCGAAGCAGACGTGCCAAGGCTCGAGCCATGTCCGCGGTAAATGTTTGACAGTGCGTGATTATTTCGCAATAAGGACGAAACCAGTCTACTTGATGAATTGCCTTTTCTACACTATACAATATTCGGTTTATACTGGCCAATACATGTATCTAATGGCTCAGGAGTTCATATCAAAATCGTAAAGTCATTGTTATCACCGCCCGCATAACCAATGTTCATTTAATTATATACTTGTATTAGTTTAGTTGTAGTTGTTTGTGTTTTCAAATAAACTGTAGTAATTATTAAACAAAACTCTTTGGTACATACTGAACTACTACGCCTTGAATTTGTGTGCTCTTGAATTGTAGTGGCAACGTTTTCATTTGTTGTACTCCTTAGCATAGTCGATGATGACTTATATTACCGAAGCCGATTGGAGCATCGTAATTAATATGGTGTAGCATAGGACAGGTTCCAGGGGCTGTTCAAGGTATGATTTATCATAAATAATTGTTTGTGGTGGCTTTAAACCAATTAAATTACAATAGTTTTGTAAATTTCACCATTCTAAATTACTTTTGTTCTCTTCATTCATTTATACCCTAATCCCGCATTTGGAATCATAAATTATTCAAATTATTTTCTCGTTGTAGTTTTGGCGCCACAGGAGACTGTCTCATTCGTGTTGTAGACTGCGTCTGCTGCTGTAACGTCGGTGCACCGTGCGTTGTGGCCAATGGTTACCAGAATATGGAGAATCAAAACAACACCGGTTATCGATGCTTGCATTGTCAACTCAGTTTCATACGTCGTCTACGCTTTGTCTGGCTGTGCTCTGTCCGTCCATTCTTGCTACGTTGTCTGGCGATTGTGCTGAGTATTGCCAGTCTGTTAGTTGTTTGGAGTGAATGTACATTTTTTGTACGTCTGCCAGTGCTTTCCATTCCTGCGATACTGATTGAAGCTTGCGCATCGGCCAATGCTTATTTGTCAGTTGAGGTAGGCAGTTGTGTTCGTTGATAGACAGGCATTGTCTTCACTTTGAATTTTTTCAAACTGTAGATTTTAATTTTAACAACGAAGCATCTTGAATGAACAAAAAATTGTGCAACTGGATGTTTCAAAATTATATGATCTGTATTCTCACTAACGCAGGATTTATTTAAATCAAGGTTGCCAGCTTGATATAATCACCAGTTCTATAATATGTACATTTGTCAGTATAAACTAATCGTTGTGTAATGCAGAAAAGGCAATTCATCAGGTAAACTGGTTTCGTCCTTATTCGAAACTGTTCGTAAATTTGCCACGGACAGGGCTCTACCCCGTTTTGTGTGTGGAGTTTGACTATTCACTGCAAGGCAAACGTGCCAGGGTTCATGCTATGCCCGCGGCAATATTCTGAACGGTACTTGAAGAGTGCCCGATATGGACTAAACTGGTCTACTGAATGAATTTCCTCTTCTTTTTCAAACAATGCTTAAGTCATAATGAAAAAATAATATATAGTGAAATTGGGATTTATATCAGGCTCGCACCGTTAATTTAAATATTTTCTATCATTGCCCACACAATCAATTATCGTTTAACTATATAACACAGTATTTGTTCCGCTTGTTTGGTTCGTAGGAACTGTGTCGGATACCTTTTTCGAAATTATTACTCGGTCGACAATTCATCATAAGACTATGCATTACTATTTAGTGGTTCGTATACTAGTATATTTGTCATGTCATACAAGTCGAATATTATCGACATAACAGAGCTTTAGTTGAGACTGATAGAAGTCAAACCGCATTGTTTTAGATAAATATTTAATTTTTCTGTTTGGACAGAAACAAATTTGTATCCCCATCTATAGACTTTACAGAGAACCATTAATTATTTCTACGGTGTCCTACAATGCCACATGCATTAATACATGCATTGTGCATATATGAAATTATCTTTGTCTAAAGTAAATTCTAATGATTATCATCAGGATCAGTTATCTTTGACTTTAGAATATCTTCATATTTTTCTAAAAATACAGTTGTTCGGGTTTGCTTACATCTGCTTGAGGTTTATTCTTATTTATTTTTCCGGAACACTTGTGTACAAATCTACAATGGATAAGTGCATGGCCAAAGTCGACGTAAGTGTTAAAAACGTACATTATCCTGGATGCAGCCACGCCATCTATACTTAATTTTTGAACGATCTATTTCAGTCCACGGTTGTCCGGGAACTTGAAGACGCCATGTGGCGCAACGTTTTATACTACATCTGAACTTTATGCTACTTAAACATCATCTATGTTCCGCGCAGAGATCAAACATTCGCTCAACAATATCGTTGCACTTCGAAATTAAAGCTTATCCTACTTAAGCACCAAACTTCAGTATTTGTCACCCACAACCAAAATTGTCTGAACTTCTGGATCTACTATGTATAGAGCTTAGGTCGGAGTAACAAGCGTCTTCGCTGTTGTCTGTGTTGCAAGTGGTGGGAGCAGATACAACGAAAAGACAACGTTAAGGTTTTTTATATTGTTTTTTCATAAGATTAATTAAACGTGCCGCACAAATTCCACTATTTACAGGGATCCATTAAGTTAAGCAAGCTTCAGCTCGCGTGCTATGGGCAATACACCTACTGCTGTGTGGAACAAGAGTTGGGAAGCCAATAACGCGTAGATAGGGATGGTGCTCTCAGTTCTGTAATGCTCATAGAATCCTGTAGTCTGATTTTAGATACGCAACATATATCAATTTCTAATTTATCCAAGATAAATGCAAAAGCCTCTCGTTTTCTAACTTGTTTTAATGTTCTCTCACCTAATGCGCCGACGTTAAAACCTAATCTAGGTTTCATGAATTGTAGTTTACTTGAACTATTTTCGATATTCGGCAATATGATATTGGGATCAGTGATGTGATCAATGCCCACCATATTCATAGCATCTAAACGATTGTTATTGTTAGATTGACAAGAAAAAAGAGAAAGAAAAGAGGCAGAATCGGAGATGAAGGTGTCTGCAGTAACCTGATTTTGCTTGCCCACGCTGCCCGACTTATCAGATAAGCCGACCATTTCTATCTTCCGTGGTGCCCGATGCAGTACGGGTTCCTTATCGTATTGTACATGATTATATGTGAACTATAACAGAACACAAATTCGTCCATTCTTAGTGCGGTTCGTGTTTTCAAAGTTTTCCTTCTCATAGATAGTTTGCCAACCATGGCTGATGAATAATATTTGCCTAGATGCCAGTGGCCAAAGTTTATTTTAGCAGCCGAAACCTGTCCTTCGCGTCTGGTACGCTTTCTCTTGTTACATAACTACTTAGTTAACTCTCAGTGGTACTGGGTAAATAGATCAAACTGGAGACTTCACATAAAACGGGATGATGGATGTGTCCCATTAGAACCGGCAAGGTTCATGCAACCATTCCCAGGTTGACTATCTTGTACCCGCCGGTCGTCAAGCTGGAAATTTCTATGGCATTTTGCCGTATTTATGTATGCATGTATGTATGCATGTATGTATGTATGTATGTATGTATGTATGTATGTATGTATGTATGTATGTATGTATGTATGTATGTATGTATGTATGTATGTGTATGTATGTATGTATGTATGTATGTATGTATGTATGTATGTATGTATGTATGTATGTATGTATGTATGTATGTATGTATGCATATATGTATGTATGTATGTATGTATGTATGTATGTATGTATGTATCTATTTATGTTTGTATGTATTCATGTATGTGTGCATGTGTATTTCTGAAGGCTTGTATGTCGGTATGTATGTACATGTCTACAGAAAAATTGGAAAAATGTAACATACGCACTGGATTTGAGGGATAATGTGATGTGATATTGGGTGTCGTACGTTTATCTGATTTTTGTTTTTAACTACAATGGGATTATTCCCAGTTCGTTTTGGTAACGGAAATATTTCCTTACCTTTGTGCGGGATATTATCATGAAGCAAAATGAATGAAAAATAATAAAGCAATTATATAATTAAACGAACATTGGTTGCGTGGGCAGTGATAACAATTACTTTTATCAAGGTTTTGATCTTCATATAAACACCTGACCAATTAAGTACATACAAAGATTTTTTTTAATTTTTTTAGTTTTAATAAGAATTATAATCTAAAAACTATAATATATATAAATATTTAAGTTATTGCAAGAATAATTATTTTATGATTATTTCTATTAATAATAATAATAAACAAGCGAGTCCAATTTATAACTTAATTGGTTTAACTGGAATTTCATACTTGCATATTCGTTTGTCTTTGAATTTTATCACTTACCTCGGCAAGAGCTTATTAAGAACATATTTGTGTATTGTCCCCCTCCTCCCATCCTGAATTGTGAGAGTAGCATCAATTACATTATTTCAAATGGTGAGTATAGAACAAATGGTCTAAAATATATGATGTTTAAATTAAAATTCAGCATTATAAATTAATTTAATTGGGTGTACTAAGCAGATATGAACATGCATAAATACACGTTGCGCGCATATCTAAAGAAACTTTAGTTAGTTTTACTGAGAATAACCAATGTGAATTTTAAATGAAACGAGCAATGGAAGTGTCATACTTGCTCTATCGAATGATATTGCCGCTACTCGCAATGCAATGCAAAGTGTTTGTCGAAATTGATTCCTTCTGCTTAGAATTATTTCATCTTTGTCGACGACTACCAATTTGCATGTGCCCTATAAACAATAATTATTGAGCACGCACAAGGTCTGGATCATCTGTGATTGCTTCACCTACGGTGGTTAAACTTGCTGATAAACATTACCTTTTCCAAAATATATAAATTTTACAACCACCTGCCAAATGTTTTAAGAGATTTGCAGACTACCGAGATGTCTTTCAAACTGATCTGTGCTGAAATTCGAAAAAATATGTGATCCTAAATATCTCTTTAATTTTGAATATGTCAATGTCCTTGAGCGGTTGAACAAACGTACGTGCGTAAATTATATTACAACCAAGTCAAAGTTTTTTCCATGTTTTAGGAATAGAATTTTGCAGCTACGCGGTGAAGAACTTATGATCGATAAGCCAAAATATAAACAATGCAATGAGATGGTTGCGAAAATGCACTGTTATAACAACATGTGGTAGTCGTGGTTATTCGTAAAATGTCGGCGCCCGCATACCCCCATTGTGGGCGTTATGTCTGATATAACTCGTTATATGCGACGAAGATCGACGCGCAATCCTTCCGGTCAAAGCTCATCCTTGAGACCTGAAACCTCCACAGACCCTCAGGATTCACAGCCTTTTAACTGACCTCGTGCGCGCCGAAGCCACCACAGATAGATATGGTGGTGACACCTTCTGCCAATGGTCCGGGGAGTTGCCCCAGAGCTAACAGGTGACCTGCACCTTGCCGAAAGCTCCGAAGTCAGGCCGCGGCGCCGACATACACATTGATGTTTCTTTCGTATTTATTCCAAGTCATGTAAATTAATTTGTGACAATGTTAACTTGCACTGTTTTGTTAATACAGTACAAAACGGTTTCTAATTTACCTAACGCATTTAATAAACTTTTTTATTAATACTTTCGACATTGTCTTTAAGATCAATTAATTAATTACTTACATAAAAAGTAATTTGTGAGTAGTATGTATAGTTAAGTGGATATTATGGATTAACAGTTGGCTCTTTTAGATTGGGTTTTCTTGTTATTATTGTTATTTATTTATTAATATTATTATTGTTATTTTTCTAAAAAGTAGCTCCTTGTCGAAAACCAATGGACTTTCATTCCATTCGTTTTGTGAACTGGTTTTTAAGGTAGTGTACCTTATGATTGACGAGATCTTTCGTGTTTTTGGAAAGTATTCATTATTTACTACGATATTAATTTTTATCCTTCTTTGACATAAGTTTTGTTCTCTTTCCTGTTTCTGAATCATTTTGATAATTTCCTGAACCTTTTCTCTGAATAATGCGTCTAAACACGTTTCTCGAAAGAGTACTTAACTTATAGTTTCCAGAACTACATGCCATTACATTGGACAGACTTTAAATCGTTTGTGAAAACATTGATTTACCTCTTAGCAGTCTTGAAGAAGCAACAAGCGTGTAAACACGGATATACAAGTACATCACGCCACTATTTAGAGTTTTCGTTGAATAATTGCGTTTAAAATTGTCTACGCATAGCGTAAAAAGTTTACCTTTGTATAATGTAGAGCCTATTGATATTGCAGAACAGATATGGAGTTCAAATTCGGGCACTCCATAGAGATTCTCCCATCTGAACCGTTTTTACGCTGACGGATTGTAGAATATATGTCTTCTGTAACATGCTTCCACAAGCTGTTTAGTTAGACTGTTTAATAGGCATTTTGAGATTTTATCTCGAATGTTTGATACGACTAACTTGCCTGCACCTTTGTCTCAGGAGCATATCAGTGCCTCCATTACTAAATAACAAGTCTGTGTGTTAACCTACGTTCTTTTCAGCTTGGAGACCACTGTGATATTGCATTTCGTTTCATGCAATAAGAAGGTTATTTTGCAATTGTATCCGTGTCTGGCTCGTTGCTATCTTGAAATATTATTGGACATTCGTACATATCAGATTTCTTTCTGGCTTTTGTTCCATTGGCTAATTTTTATATAAGATCTTTAGAAATTTGGCTTATACATCAATAGTATTCCATAATCAATATTGCTGTAAACGTTTATGGAAGCATTACATCACCATCATAATCCGTTTTGATTTGATCTATTCCTAAAATTTTTAAATCTTCTCGAAGCTAACGTGATCCTGTTTACAACGCGTTATTCTGTTGTTCAATAAAAGTGTCCGTATCATTTGCATAACTTAAGAGTTGATGTTTTAATACTAGTTATAATAATAGTTATAGTTGTTGTCAAATAATAATAATAATAATATGTCTGTTTAACTGTTCAACTAAATGAATTTTTAAATTTAGGCTCTTTATGAGAATAAAACAAGATTAAGGTGTTCTTTCTCTATCTATCTATCTATCTATCTCTCTGTCTCTCTCCCTCTCCCTCTCTCTCTCTGTGTCTGTGTCTGTGTGTATGTGTGTGTTTGTAATGATTTATAATTGTTGTTAAGTCACTTAAGCTGATGTAAAAACTGAGCAAAAACATGTATTATTTGAGTTTTCTAATAATGGCAATCCTATTGAACTGTTTAATATTAGTAAAATTGAATGCAGCGTTACGCAATGTTACAATACGGCTAAACTAACAAAATTCTTTTTGTTTGTTGGCAAGATAGAATATAATGTGCCTGGTGCAGTGAGAGTCAGATAAACATTTAGATTGGAAATAGTTGGAACTGATGTACCGTCGGCTTAGCCTTTTTTGGATTTTGGTAAAAGCGTGAAGTCGAATGTGTTTGTGGTTAGCCTTAGGATTCTAATTTAGGTCCAATATAAATTCCATACTACATCTCGTCTGAAACATCATAAAGCATTAAATGTTAGTAGCAATTGCAAGTTGGAGACGAGTGCATAACAATTGGAGAATTAACATTTCGTATGTCAACATTGCTGTCAATTTCTACGGCGAGTGTAGGGCTCTAGCTGTTTGTCTTGCGCATCTCTCTAATATGAATCTTAACGCGTTATTTGGTTTCGCCAGGCATATGATTTCGATCAAATCAATGATATTAAACGCGGAAGCCATATCTGCTAATAACACGGTAAGTTGTCCAAGAGGTGTTATTTTATGGGCATCTTTTAAATGGTTTCAGTCTATCTATGGCGATCAACAAGGTGTCGTCTGTTTATTTTATTGACATCGAAGCTTGTAAATTACCGTCATAATTCATTTGTTGTTGCTTTAAATGAGATTATTATAATCAAGATTGCGATCTTGATATAAGCACCTGTCCCATTACTTTCTTACCTATGTCAGTATAAACTAATAATTGTATAGTGTAGAAAAAGCAATTCATCCAGTAGACCGATTTCGTCCTTATTGGGAACTCATCACGTACTGGCCAGATTTTGCCGCGGACAGGGCTCGAGCCTGGACAGCATGTAGTGTGGTGTCTGTTCAGTAATGACTGATTTGGGATGGTTAGTTAGAACTTTGGGTCTAAAAATATGCCATATGAGCTCCACCTAAATGAAAAATATACTAACCAAGTTACATTAGTTAGTATATAATTGAAAATTGTGCGGTAGGTTGGCTCAGTGGTTAGAGCACCAGATTCCGAAGCAGATGTTCCCAGGTTCGAGCCCTGTTCGAGGCAAATTCTGGCCAGTCCATGATGAGTTCCCAATAAGGACGAAACCGGTCTGCTGTATGAATTGTCTTTTCTACACTATACAATAATTAGTTTATACTGACATATGTAAGTAATTAATGGGTCAGGTGCTTATATCAAGACTGCAATCTTGATTATAATAATTGTTATCACCACCCGCACAACCAATGTTGGTTCAATTATTTAAATGAGATGTTTTCAACTTTCTTTATTGTATTTAATATTACCTTTGATAAATTGTGAGCCATATTATTTCTTTTTATGATTTATATATTGATTACTTTAGCAGCCGTTTGTATAATTTATCGAACTTATTTTAAAACTTTGAAGCTTTAACCCGTCGTAAGAAATATTTTACTTGTTTTTCCTTGACCTTAAACAGGTTCGCATTTTTATTTTTTACCGTTTCATTTTAGATTACATCGTGGCTTGTGCTGGGATATTTGTGCGCTTGTGTTTACTTCAGCGTATTTCGTTTACGGATATTTAATTACTTTCGTCTTGTGCCCAACCATCTTACTGATGAGAATAGTCTGATATTCTGTGGCATGTGAGTTTCTACATTATATCTTATGAATGTATTTACATAGCTATGACTGATAGGTCGAGTTTACTAGTAAGTTTTGTTAAAGTTGGTTTTGTATCGCGACTATGCAGGCATTTCTCTGTCTTCTTGCAACGACTCTTGACTCGATAGCCGAGTTGCGTGTTTTACAAAACCAACCGCATCTAAGTTTAGTTGATATACAGGAGCTCTGTCCTTTGACTCCGCCACCTATTTTATACGCCTTTAGTGGTTAATCCATGAATTTTCCGGAACTGACTGCGTTTGGTTGGTAATTTGTTTGCGTTAGCGTTTACCACGACATCGCCGTTTTGGCATATACTATATCTTAAAATGGAAAATTACTTCTTAAATAATACTCATTTGTGACGTTGGCGCGTTAAACATTTTCGCCAAAGATGAGACAAAAGACATTGTGGCAGCTTACAACACATTTTGTTGTATTATAGTATAGATATATAATAATGTTTCGCTCATAAATACTGACTTCTTATTAGTACAACGGTACAATGCATGAAATACACAATATCGCTATAAATAGGAATTATTAAACGATTTTGCAGGGCACAGAAGAATAACGTGCAAACAATTTTAACGTATGAAAACACATTAAAAAATTAGTTTTTGATTTCTCGTTGACATCTTCATAAATATAGCTTGATTTTCGTCTACAGTTATTTTAACCACGGATTTCGTCTCGGTAAATTAACAAAATCTGCCTTCTCTCTTCATTTCTTCGTTTTAATAGTGTCAATCTCCCAAGGAGACATTGGAGGAATCTTATTGTCAACAACAGAGAAGTTTGTGTTTAATTCCTTTGATTCTTCTCAAGATCCCTTTTTCCTTTTATATAGTATTGCGTTAATGTAATAAGTTTATGCTTTTCGGGTACATATATGGGCACAGGGCGTAATACCGGCTTCTACTGATGAGTCGTCAGTAAGCACGAAATGAATGTGCACGAGATTATAAGTTCCGTTCATGCTGTCTATGGTTTATCCTTCTGGTCATATTTGAACTAATTTGCTACAAGGTGCGCAACACCTAACACACATTTGCGTATATATTAATTATTCGCCACAAGCAGTATCTAACTATTATATATGACAATTATTCCTAACATATTTTAGTAATATTTTTTACGTTCACGTGATATTACTCCTTAACCTACGTTTAACTTATAGGTTATCAGCGAAAGAGTAAGATCTACTCAGAAACTAGAAGACCGCTTTTCATGCAGGAAACTAATTTGTCATCTAGTGAACAGAAATAATTATACCGAGAATTTCTCGAATAGCATTACTTTAAATAATCAGTAAAAAAAGACGTGGGCTGTATAAATTAATAATCTATAAATAAAATTACTTTTAAATATGAAGACTTAAATCCTGTTAATCAATAGTTTTAGGACGTTATCTGAACTTTTTTCTGCAACTAGTTCCGAACAATTGTTCCTACCCTTTGTTGCTTTTATTCTTCAACCGATAATGCATTCGTTACATTTGCTCTATATTTGATTTTAAACAATTAGTTTATAAGATTTTTCTAAACATGTACGCTGACAGAGTGCTACTCGCTTGCATCAATCCAAGTTCATAGTTTGGCCGGATTCCAATAAAAGACAATCCAGATCTTATTTATTCAGTTTATTTTAAAACAAATGTATATTAGGAAGTTTAATTACTGATACAATTGAAAAATTCGCATCACTGGATACATTTGATGCTTAAGAAATTAGTTTTCGTGCTTTTATTCATTTGTATGTTGGAGAAACCATGTGACAGTTTACAGCTAGAAGGGGGAGAACATGAAACTGCGTTTAAATATAGTCATATTCATAGATCAGATCTGACTCGACATTCATTTGAAACTGGTCATACTATAAACTGGAATGGATGCAAACGAATACCACCGCCACTCTTAGGTCGGTAAAATCTTGAATTTTGATCGTTTTCAGTTGCTCTGCTTATTGGCTTCGATTGATGGGTTCTCACTTGTCCCTTCTTTTTTGAGCCTTTTATCAGTTGATTGACTGAAAATGACGGTGGATCAAGATTTTCCATTGTTCTTTGCCCAATATTTCGAGACATCATTTCCAGTCTCATCTTCAGGGTTGACACAATACGCACAGGAGTAAAACACAACTTGTGGCAAATGTGGTATCCTCATTCAAGACAGATATATTTATATCTATTTTAATTCTAAAAGTATTTTTAATTGTCTTTCTAATATCCGGTCTTCACACCTAGTC
>JAQBSW010010786.1:0-22692 GCA_029291075.1 Eudiplozoon nipponicum | reverse complement strand
ATAAAATGTATAAGTATTTGTTGCAACACGGCTAGTGAAAACAACGTAGATATAATTATTTTTACTCTTTTGTTGTGTGAGATTGCTAGCCGTCATTCACTGTTGTTAAATTGCACGTTTCGACTCAGCTGTTATTTACGTACTTCGTCTCTCCGCTTTACCTTTTATTCCTTGATTTGATTACTTAAACCTCCGTGCGGTTATCAGCCAAGTTTCAATAATATGTCTTCCAAACGGTCTCTCCTTATGAAAGACTATTTCTCGTTCATTATCATTGCCTTGTAAATAGAAATGATGAAAATATTACAAATCCTGCACCAGTTAATTTAAATTAACTTCATAAACATGCAAATAATGCAGCTTACTTTTCGCTAGCGATTTCTACTCTTGTGTCTGTCTCAAACTCGTATACAGTTTAAAAAAAATTTAAGCTAGCTTTTTCGCAAACTATCGTGCATTCGGTATCATACGTACGAATCCTCTTCTCCCTAAGCGTTTCTGCCTCTGTGCCTTGTTACCACTTCTTTTTCTATTCCTCTTATTCCCCACCTTGGTTAATTTTGTCACTAATTTTCTCTCATCCTCTATCTCCTTCTTCCATTTATTCCCCCTCTCTCTCTATTTCTATTCCTACTTCTATCTCTACTTCTATCTATTTCTATATCTCTCTCCCTCTCCCTCTCCCTCTTTCTCGCTTTTCATCTCACTATTTCTCGCTTTTTATCTATCTCTTTCTTTCGCTCATTTGAGCTTTTTATTTTTTTCTCCTGTCTATTTCCTGGTACTCTTCCTCTCATTAGCCGCTTAACTTTTGCACTAATTTCTCATTTATTTCACTTTGCACTTTCTCTTACTTTATCGGACACTCTCTTACCTTTTTCTGTTTGATCTTTCTTTTCCTGCCATTGTATTCGTATAATTTATTTCTCTCTCTTTCTACCTTCTTGTTCCCTCACTGTTTTTGTACCAATCATCTCTAAATTCCACTTGAGTTCAGGTTGTCTTTCTCTGTGTTTCTCTCTCGTGCCCTCGGTTTTCCTCTCTCTCTCTGTGCTCTTTTGTTTTCTTTTTCGCTCACTCTTTTTTCTTTCTCCATTTTGCTCTATTATCTCTTAGATTCCGTCATTGTTTTTTGTAAATGATGTTATTTTATTTCTCGCTAGAAAACTCTCTTACTTCCTTGCCATGTCACTTCCAAGTAGGTTTTTTTACTCTTTCTGTTTGCTCTCAATATCCTCGTTATCTATATATCTCGCTTTCATTTAATTTGACTATTTCTTGCTCTAACTATTGTACTTCTTTCGCATTCCTGCCTGTTTATTCCTTTTCCACAAACATATATTTTTATTTAACTATAAAATATGCTCCATATCTAATTCAATATTTCTGGCAGAAATTTGCAACTGAAAATATCAATATAATTTCTAAAACGACTGAATAACACGCAAAATATTTAAACGTAGATTTGACACTTTATTTTTAGTAAATTAAAGTCTAATTGTACATGCAATGTTTGCTTTACAGTTCCTTTGCTAAATTTTCGATTTCCAATTAATTGGTTTTTAGACGTAAATTGGCAATGGGGTTAATAGTTAATTTGTGCTCATTTTTAGATTTAAGATGACGGTTAAAAATCTCCAATATTACCAGAAGTTAAAATTGTAAAATTTCCATTGAGAAAATTTTTTCACAAATATCCTCAATAGATATTTCAAATACAGACACAATTATTGCGTTTGTTAGAGTTCAGTATTTTTAAATCGATGACCGTCGCCTTATCTATTTTGCATTATTTACTGTAGATAAAGAATCAACCGTAAATTGGATGCAATGACATATTTGATCTTTCTCAGTAAACTTCAGCGCATAACAGAAATGTGACGAACGGGAATCAGTTTTCCACTAATGATTATTTGGAAGAAACCAATATCCAGCTCTCACCTTAATAGACTAACATGTAATGCATTTAAAAAACAATGGCAGATCAGGTGGTTCCATCAGTTACTTAAATCAAGTTTGCGAGCCTCAGATAAACACGTAACCTATTGTATCTAACCAGTTGCAGAAAACAGTAATATTACCGTGAGTTACAATTACAGCCTAACGGTAGATTGGCTATGACATGCGACTGGTTCTATAAAACTGGATTGGCACTTATCTCAGGCGCAAAAATTGATTTAAATAGAAGATCACATCTTATTGTAAGTTAGCAGAAAACCTGTATGCACATATGAGCATAACGCTTGATCAGCTTCGGAAAAATTTGTTTTAGTTTTTCGTTTAAGCGATTACAAAATTCGTAGATGAAATGAGTTTAACTATTTTCGTGGATGGGCAAAATCACCAACGGAAATCATTTTCGTCACGCCTTATAAAACAAACTAAGTTTGATCACCGCAAATGGCGCGTTTCGAAATTTCATAGCTATAATCACGACACGATGCAATAAACTCACGTGAAACAAACTACAATTCAAGCGCGGTTTCGGCAAGATATAATGCAAATCGCGCAATTAATAGTGTCACTTTAAACGAAGGTCGCATGAATGCTTGTTGCATAGAGCTTGCGCAATTTCATCATAAATTTAAAGTAGTTTTCGCGAGCTATACACACGTTATTTAAGGAAATATATTATATTTTTCTATTAAATTTCTCGGATTTCTAAATTAGTGTAATTTGGTATTATATATGGCGTATTTATTAATCAGTTAGTTCAAAACCTTCTATATGAATATCTTAACAGCAGGATAGACAAATGGAGTTACAAGTGGACGATTTAATTTCCCAGGTTCAGGTGTACTGAAGTACCAATAATATCTAACAGACAATTAACCATTAAAGATGCGTCAGAAAGAACAACAAACTATGTGTATGAGACCTTTAATAATTATCAATTTTACGATTTGGGAAATGGTGAAGATTCATCGAAATCGAGAATATCAATCATTCTGAGCACCTTCCCTCCGCTAAACGCCTATTCTCTGGCTTGGATTGACATGAGTTAGCCCCTTCTAGGAAACATCATGAATTTACGAAATGAAACATACAATTATTTAATATTTCAATTTGAACAGGACACATATGCAGTACCGTTCTTCCCATGAAGAATCTATCAACGGGTGTGATTAAATAGGACCGGAAGTGTATGCCAAAGGCATATTGAATAAAAAGTTCAGCTTCCTGTGTACATAAGTTTCCTGCTTCTAGTCGGTGCAACGCTCTAAACCTATCCAATTTATCGTTAAAATATTTTAGGCAATAAGAAGATACAAACATATTGACATATGACAATCAAGGCAGTATTAGAGTCAATTTTCTGACTTTGGAATATCGTTTTGGTTCTGTTTGAATAAATTTGTTGTTATAAATGACATAAATAATACACAAAACTGGTGTTTTAATAGAGCCCTGTTCAAAGTTAACTCATTTAACCATATTATAAAATTTGTGAAGAGTAATAAAATCATGAATTCGGCGTAGTACGTGCATTGACTGGTTGTTATTTAAAACCTTTATTAAACGAATTTCTTCAAAATCAATACGCATGTGGCATCCACTAGTTTAATACATATTGCGGAAAGTTAAATTTCTATGAAGTTACAATATAAAGGTTTATTTTAAAAAAATTAAATTCACACTGTTTTAATAGGCTAATTCTTAAGAGACTGCACTTTTTCATTATTTCACTTTATCTGTACAAAATCTTAGATGCATATTGTCAGCTCTTTAATTTGAGCTTCAAGTTGGCAACAAACCCAATTGTGCATGAGTATACAAACAATTAAACAATCATTTTTAGTAAGGGGGGCGAGCGATTGTATTATTCAATCAGGATTTCGTCGTAATTAGGATTAGGTTTTATGACAATCATGCAAAAATATTCTTGAATAATTTTCGTCACCACCTGTACATTCATTGGTGGCTATATCAAAAATACCTTGCAAATTTATAGTTTGTAAAATAGCGAAAATTGATAACATTGACTCATAGATTAAATGTAAACAGGTACACCAATTTGTTTTCTTAAAACAAGTCCATGGTGAAAAATGCCTTATAAATCGAAAAATTTTGTATTTAATTCAGACAACTCTTTTATTACATTATGACGTTAGAAATAAGTAATTAATTATAGACGGTAGCTTTGAGCTCAACCATGGTTTATTAATAAAAACACAAATAACTCATGTTTTTGAAATGCGAATTGGTTTTTTTACATTAAAGAATTATTTCCAGACATCCAATTAGTGTTTTCCCGATTAATGCCGCTTATTTCCAAATTTTTTTCATTAACAATATGAGCTAGGCAAAATAACAGGAAATACAGCAAGCCAAAAAATCAATGCGCTAAATAGAAATATAAGGGACTCAAGGAAATGATGAAATGTCTAGACATTCACGCGTACGAAAATATTTTTCGCGAATAGATTCTTCACAAATAAGGTTTGCACATTATTTATTAGAAACATAAGACCAGATAGATAGCCGAAATTCAGAAGTAATGATGGCAATTATATCATGCAATCTTGCGTTACATTCTTCCTTGTAATTCATCGGTAGTAAACATTAATATGCCCTATACTGGCTATTCATTTATTTGGAAATATATGAAATAGAAAGGTGTTCATACTTATTCTTATGAAAGTGGTAACAGGGTCAACTTCGTATAAAAGTTTTAGCAAAGCGACTTTTAAACTAACTTATTATATACAATATGTGCCTTACCTTCAAATAGAAATAACAATATGATTATGCACATATATTAGTTAGCAGCAACCAAAAATGCATATTATTTATAGGGTAACCATGAAATATAAAGACTGACGTCTATTAAGGCCAGAGTATACGGATTTTCACGAGTAGCAGTTGGTGAGAATGATTGGGTATAACTATTTTTGAAAAGCTATAGGTTCACTACAAGCTTAAGCTCTTTTTCTGCATATTTTCCATTTACATTTTTTTAACAATCAAAACGTATTAAATTTTAAAATGTTGCGTTCAAAAAACCATTTCACTTATATTCTAGAATGCTACAGTTTTAAAGAAAATATTTATTAAATGTTTAAAATGCTAATAGTTTACTAATTATTTGTTGTCAACCGGAAACGATTATCGGTACACACACAAAAAACGCATAAAAAATAATTTGCCAATTGAAATTTTACTGTAAGTAAAATACAGATATAATTATTATTGTCATAGGCAAGGTGCGCCGTACTATTTTCGTCCTACATTTGTGCAGAATATATTATTTTTAATTAAAATTTATTACTGAGTGAAGCTCATTACGTTCACTTGCAAGTCTAATAATATAATTGTCTTTGTAATGGAAAAGCAAGGTTTACCCTAATCTGCGCATAACCCATGATAACATTAATATTTATTAATAATATCAAGAGCAAATTTGTTTTGAATTCGGCACCATACAGTGGAAAACTGAAATCTTAAACCTTATTTCAGAGATTAGAACTTAAACTTATTTTTGTTTTATCTGTATAACATACATGTGAGTAGTTTCGCTATAATATTCAGAAAAATGTTTTCACGAAACAACTTCTGTAAATTAAGTTAGTAGGGCTATTGGATTTTAGTTATCAATATGTTAGGGAAATAAATCAAAGGCTTTAAAAACTCATAGTCATTAATGGGATAATGTTTTATTGATACTCTTATTTGCAATAATATAATATTCTCTGTCAACAATATCAGCTCGGACAACATCTTTCTAATCTTCACCACACATTTGCATCATCATTTTGGCCGTCAGAATTATACTTCTCACATACAACATCATTAAGGCAGTCGCCACAATGATCTATTCCTATTTAGTCGAATGACAATAGGTGCATTTTTCTCAAAATACGTGAGCATTGTTATTGCCTCAACAATTGAGCTCATATTTATTGTCATTTAATTTTCCATTTTACATTTATGACAAAGCCTGATTTGAAATGAAATGATTTACTTTTAAATAAAAGCTGTATCCAATAATTCAAAGTGAAATGTAGCTTTTAGATCCATTTAAAATATAAACTCCAGTTTATTTATCACATAATCAATGACAAAATCATCGTCTTAATCGCCAAAACGAGAGAGCACCTCACATATTTTAATTGAAAAACTCTCAGTTAATCTTTCATTTACTAAATTCAAATTTATCATTTCCATTTCATGAACAGTTCACCTGAAAGCCAGGTATAACTTACCACCACATCCTGCATACCATTATCATTTGGTGATGCTGACAATTTCTTTTCCACATTTGAAAAGTCATTGCCGTTGTGCTGCACGAATTCATCAATTTCGTCAGCAATTCGCAGCTCGGTTGCAGATGCCAGGTTTGATGCCCGCGTTTGACGACTTGTCGCCCGACTATAGGTGGCAGTAACAGAACTGGAAACTGGTAGAGATTTTAAAAGATCGTGCTTCCGCACCAAATCTTCTCGGCTCGAAATTCTATCCACTAACGCATTGTAGAGTACCTCGTCTTTTGGTGTCGTCGAACCGTCTCTAGTGGCAGCCAACACAGCCGAAGCGAACGCGGCTTCAACGGGAATGTTTTTTTTAGATGCTGAACACTTTGGCCTCATACGAACTCTGTGAGCCTTGTGCAACTTTCCACGACCGCCAGGTCTAGAAGGCAACCTTTCCAGATCCTGTCAATTTATCCATTAGAAGATGAATAAAGCAAATATATTAGCCTTCGTAGACAAATAGTTTTTTTACTTCAAAAACAGTGTCGAACTATTAAAATTAGATAATGTTATTCAGCACAGGACAATTGGAAAATCGGTCAATTGAACCATTCCTTAATCGCAGATTAATCAACCCGAAAAGCATTAATAGGCACGTGTCTAAAACGTGTGTGCAGCTATCCGTTATGCAATTAAATGCATCTATACTTACTTCAACCGTTGCTTAGATCACTTAATTGTAAGCCGATTATGCATTTGGAAGATATAGCCATACTTCAGATAAGGTAAAGATGTTGGGCAAAAGTTAGAGCCCAACATATTCGTATCGCTCCTGTGTACTTATTTTGCTTTAAACAACATGGTGACCGCTATAATTTTAATGCATTTAATGGTATTTAGAGCAACACCACCGACGACTTATGACGGAACCGCCAATTTCAAACATCAGAATATTGGAACCATAGACACGAACTGACACAGATCAATAATTTCAACAACCGATGTAACCATATTTTTTGAATATACACTTACAGCTAAAACCACTCGATTCAATTCACCGAATCACAAACAAATTCGCGTGTTTATGTTTTTGTACCCATTATACATATGCAAGGGTACACAATAAATTAAAACTCAGTCCAGGCGAAATTGAAAGATTTAATTTAATGCATATTAAATGATTAAACATCACTGCACACCTAAAAGGCTTCATCCTGTGTGCATGGTTTCTGAAAATTAATTCATGTTAATAGTTAAACATTTCCCATTAAGAAATGATGATCATAAGTACTATTTAACAACAGCATAAGTAAATTAATGATGTTCATTATGTGATAAGATTTATTTAAAATTTTTTTCGATGAGTATAAATAATATTTGATATTAGAGCAATTTATTTTTTTAGAGTAACCGTTCTTTTGCTTAGTGTTCTTTTAATAATATCTTGCAAATATTAAATAAAGTACGTAATGGTATGTCGGCTCATTAAATTTTCACTTGACGTTTTTTTGTTAAGTTAATGCAATTCCGGCAAACTTGGATATAATTTATTTTCTTATTTAACAGAGTAGTGCAAATGTTATTTTAGTTTATAGTTATAAAACTCTGAAAAGTTACTAAAGAAAATATTTTTATTAATCAGTTTTAAAACATATTTTTTATAAATTTTCAAATATATGACTGTAATTTGAAAAATTTTAAATTTGTTTCAAATTTCTATGAATTATTAATAAACACAATTAATATTTACGTAAACGTGATATAGAAAAGGCTAAATAAATAGTCTTACTTAAGTTCTATTTCTAAAAAAAAATAATATGTGAGTGAAATTCACTTAGTTTTTGAGGTTTCTTTAGAGTATCTCAATTTCACAAATAAATTTCAATTTCACTTTATGAGTTGATCATGAGAAAAATATATTCGCGATCAAAATTATGTGAGATAATCGCTGTATTTCGTATTTACCTAAACATAATGTTATCATATATATTGACCTCCGATATAGTACACGATTGTACCCTTAATATAAACACCTTGATATATATTTTAATTGTAGAAAATCCTGCTAAATTAATTAAGCATGTGATATAACATTTTAGTAATTCACATAGACATACGGCATGCATATATATATATATATATATATATATATATATATATATATATATATATATATATTCTTATAATGTGCTATGTCTTTTATTACATAGTATACTTCTAATTATAGTTGTTATTAGAACACATTAAAAACAAAGGATAGCCATTTATTTCCTGTGAATACTAATCATCGCTATACAATTATACATATATATAGGAAATAAATGACCATTATCCACTTTGATATTTATGTGTTCTTTATTCTTAATTAGAAATATACTGTGTAATATTAAGTGCTGTTTTATTAAGATAAAGAATATATATATATATATATATATATATATATATATATATATATATAATTAAAGTTTTATGGTATGAAATACATATTACATACATTGTACCCTTTTTATGTGCAAAAACAAAAAGAAATTTTATCAGATATAAGAAAATTTTCTTTCTCATGGTCTTTTCAAATATCTACTCATGAACATATCTTTATATATAAATTGGAAAGCAAAACAAGATAGAAATATGTGAATAAAGAGAGTGTGAAACATAGAAACCAATCAAATTTCGTGCGTCACATCCAGTTCAAGCTCAATGCTTGTACGTGCTTCTTCTGCTTACATAAATCCGGCTGCAATTTTTTTATCCATAAGGCTTCGTATGTGGCTAGCTCCCTTTTGTTTTTGCATTTAGTAATTACTTTGAATGCTACGTCTGGAGAACATACGTGCGATGTTTCGATGATATGTTGCGCAATAGCAGTTTCAAAAGAATATAATATATAATTGTTTGCATGTGCTCTCAGTATGAACAAAACAGCGGTTAAGTTAGCAAAGTAAATTATAAAATAGACCAATTTTGTCATAATTTACAAAAATCGTTGTGACTAGGTCGTGAACATGTCCGCTTTTGGTTCTGTGTCTGACACTCATCCACAGAATCACTCACTACCGTATCCTTCACGAAATTATCAGGCATATATTAACTAATGCTACTGTTAGCCTTCCCGTCTATTGAAACCCTTTCGACATTCTTTCGAGCTAAAACTCTAACTGCCTTCCCAAACATGCACTGTAGAACAGGCAACATACAAAAGACAAACGCGTGTAAAATGCAATAGGATTGGTGTAATATACGCGTGCAAGGCTATGAATCAAATGCGTCCAAGTTCGAGCGTCAGTTGCAGAAATATCTGGTGAGTATCTGACAAGATTCCAATAAATCCGAAATAGCCACTTTATATGAATTAACTTTACTGTATTAAGCACTTTATGTTATACCGATAACTATATATATATATATATATATATATATATATATATATATATAAACATGCAGTTTCTAAAGTTGTTTGATTATCTATACTTTAGTTTATCTTCCGTTTAGGATATATTCAATAGAATAGTTTCATACAATTTCTATATACCTAAATGGCAAATAGAACTTCTATGAAGTACCTGATTATAAGAATTGATTTACAAATGTTTGTAGTCCACAAAAATTCTCTGGCGCATGTAAACGCAAATTCAATAAAGCATTTATGGATATTCGGTTAAAAAATAATGAATTTGTATGGATTACGGAAATAATGTATTATAAAGTTTTTATCCAGATTAATTTGACAGTGTATTGGTCCCCAGTAAGCACGAAATAAATGTACATGAGATAAAACCTTTCGTTTTTGCTGACTTATTTTAACTTTCTGATTATATTTGAACTAATTTTTTAATAGATGCGCAAAATAATCGATAAAAAACCTTTTTTAATCTGCACAATTGCCTGTTAAACTAAAACACCTACGCTCCTGTTCATTCATTAATTTTTTTTTGAAAAATATACTACTTGTTTGTTGGACTAAGGAAATTATTCAAATAACCTAAACTTTATCGCGTACTTTAGAAGCGTCTTATATTAATTGCTACAAAGTTTATGTTCTGTACCAGGCTTTCAGCTGAACGGACCACAGGAATAAATCATTAAATCTAAATTCAAAAGGAAACCCATCTTCTAGATAAATGTTTTCTTTGGTATGAGTGTATCTTACAAACTGAGACCCAATCACATAAACTTCATCTGAGCAGCGTAACGTAATAAGCCAATTACCTTTACTTTAGCATATTCATAGCTAAAAGTATTATTAAGTTTCATAAATCATACATACTTTCATTTCGTATAATACATTGCCAAGTACTGGCCAATAATTAACGTCAATTGTTCATCTGAATGAGGTACAAGCGTGGTTAAGTTTTCTGATCTAACGAATGATTGTTAATGTTAACCGTATTGACTTACTTATCAAAGTTGTGTATTTTCTCCTTAAATATATATTAAATATTATATTATATCCCGCTAAATGCCAAATCACTTATGATTATTAAAATGGTAACTTGCAAACTAATTTTCACGTGTATTTTTAAATATTAACCTTGAATGACACCCGAATTATGTTGCCTTATATGTGGTTCATCTAGTAGCAAATATAAGTATGACAAAATAAAATAGTAGACGTTGTTTGTCAAACAGAAACTAATTAGCCAAAATTAAACTTAGTAATCAAATGAGAATATGAGGATGCAAAATGTGCGCACAAATTACAAACGAGAAAATACATTTAATCAAGGTTGCGTACTTGATGTAAACCCTGACCCATTATGTGCATGAATTTTTCATTATAAAATAGTTATTATATAGTGTGGGAAAGGCAATTCATCCGATCGACCGATTTCGTCCTTATTGGGAATTCATCATGTGCTGTCCGCTACTGAATCTAGTGCTCTCACAACGGAGCCATCCTGCCGCACGATACACACAATTTTTAGTTATATACTAACTAACTCGGTTAACATTTCCATTAGGTAGAGCTCATATAGCATCCATTTAGCCCTAAAGTTCCAACTAACCATCCCCAATCTGTCATTATCAAACAGATACCACGTTATTATAATCATGCTTGCGGTCTTGATATAAACACCTGACCCATTAATTACTTACATATGTCAGTATAAACTAAGATATTTATAGTGTAGAAAAGGCAATTCATACAGTAGACCGGTTTCTTCCTTATTGGGAACTCATCATGTACTGGCCAGAATTTGCCGCGGGCAGGACTCGAACCTGGGCACGTCTGCTTCGGAATCTGGTGCTCTAACCACTGAGCCATCCTACCGCACACTACACTACACACAATTTTCAATTATATACTAACTAATGTAACTTGGTTAGTTTATTTTTCCTTTAGGTGGAACTCATATGGCATCCATTTAGACCCAAAGCTCCAACTAACCATCCCCAATATGTCATAACTGAACAGACACCACACTACATGGGGAAGTGGTATTGAAATGAACATTTATATAATTAAACGAACATTGGTTGTGGGGGTGGTGATAACAATTATTATAATCAAGGTTGCGGTCTAGATATAAACACCTGACCCATAAATTACTTACATATGTCAGTATAAAATAAGAATTGTATAGTGTATAAGAGGCAATTCATCCAGTAGACCGGTTTCGTCCTTATTGGGAACTCATCATGTACTGACCAGAATTGATTATAATAATTGTTATCACCATCCGCGCAACCAATGTTCGTTTAATTAGATACCACGTTACATGGAGAAGTGTTATTGAAATGGGCATTTATATAATTAAACGAGAAAATAGTTTGGATAGTATATCTATAAGTTAATTAAAAAACCCTAGCAATGTGTAGTTATCTAAAAGTAGACATACTACCATGGTTACGCAATTCAAAATCAATATTATTATTTTTTCGTCTTACATGTACTATAGTGCTTAGTTTAATTGAACTTAAAATTCAATTTTTTATTGCTTATATTCCATTTTCATAAACCTTGTACACTTAAGCTGACTCAAGGATACTGATTGACGCGTGTTAATAGTTTATGCAATTCAGATAATATAGCCGACTATTCATAAACGCACTTGTAAATTATTTGAAGTTGCAAAGCTATAGACAGCAGATTTAGCCTATTTAATATGCGTGAATTATCGTCTTAAATCTGAGAAATATTCTCACAGAAACGACCAAAAATTATATAAAATTTGAGAAATTATTGTCATATTGTTCAATTTATTGTCCTGTTAAAGGTTGCTAAGAAAGGTATATGAATATATCTGACGTTTAATGAATTAAGTGATATATATATATATACATAATGTACTATTTCATATTAACTTTTGGCCCGACGACAATCGGAACTAGCCATTCATACCCAAAGTAGCAGCGTAAGCATTTCTAGCCACCTGATGTCATTTTAGATCTTGAATTGGGTGTTACGTTGCAGTTATTACATTATGTTTAGTCAGTTTTAATGTAACAAAAACAAGTGTGCACTACGTTGAGAGCAAATATCATCTGCTAAACGAGGCTCTTGCCAATAGGCAACAGAACTACATGCTCCAACAGATAAAAAAAGAATTCTGTTAGATTTATACTAACTAAGGCATTCACCCCCATTACAATTCGCTTCTGTAATGCATCCTGCGAAATAATGTTAATTTTTACACATGCAATCGTTTCCGTGTTACGTTGTATGATATCCTATCTTACGGATTATTCTAAATACCCGAAAAAATAAAAATTCACCGCTCTATTTTTTCTTTAGGTGATGCTCATCCGGCAGCCATTTAGACCCAAATTTCCAACTAACCATCCCCAATCTGTCATTACTCAACAGACACCACCCTACATGGGGAAGTGGTATTGTGTGTAGTGTAGTGTGCAGCAAAGTGGCTCACTGGTTAGAGCACCACATTACAAAGCAGACGTGCCCAGGTTCGAGTCCTGTCCGCGGCAAATTCTGGCCAGTACATGATGAGTTCCCAATAAGGGCGAAACCGGTCTACTGGATGAATTGCCTTTTCTACACTATACAATTCTTAGTTTATACTGACATATGTAAGTAATTAATGGGTCAGGCGTTTATATCAAGACCGCAACCTTAATTATAATTATTGTTATCACCACCCGCGAAACCAATTTTTGTTTAATCACGCTGGCAACGACTGTGTGGACTAAAAATTAACTATAATTTAAATTTGCGTGCCGAAGATTATCTACCGTATGTCATAACGTAATGTAAACTAATTCACTGCGGTTGGGTGAAAAAGTTTCGGCGTCATGAATGATATCCCTTTAAAGCCCGGTTTCGTCAGAGCATTTTTTGTTATTCGACAAATAACACTCGAGAAGATGAGCTACAAACACGAACTTGACTACTCGAGTGGTCAGAAATCTACCTACGGTTTCATCTACCATATTTCATATTTTTATATCCTTCAACAATTGCCCTAATTAATACTTCTCATTAGATAACACATCTAACCATCGTTTGACTTTCTTCGTTTCATAAAATTGTCTGCAAGACCAGGAAACCTTAAAAAACCTATCTTGCTTTAATGCCAGTATTTGCATTTATTTAACTTACAAAAAACAATTTTTTTAAGACAAACTTCAACCAATTTAGACTTGAGTCCTCATTTAGTTACCTAGTCTCTCTATTGTGCCTCAGCCTACTAATTAGTTATGCTTACAGACCCAATTACATTACATAGTCTGTTATTTTTTCACATAACAGGTGGGTTTATAAAATATAATACGTCTTTCCTATTTATTATGCATATTTTTACTTTCTGAAATAATAAATCATGGCATTTTGCATATTTATATTATTGAAATCACGCGAATGTTGCTCGTTGAAATCCCCAATCCACACTCAATTTTCTCCGTCTAACATTGACTTTGGTTAAACTATTATAAACTTGTGTTGTAAAAGAAATTAGTCGTTACTCCATTATGTAGGTTTAAGTGATAGAAATAGATATGAAATGAGTACTATCGGTAGATAGAAAAACATAGATTACTGAGATTACATTTTTAACAAGGAATGCGTTAATGCATACCCTAAAAAGTGGTCTTTCAAGACACCACACCCATACTTCGAAAAGATTTCCTAAATAGTTGATACGATTTCAAGTTAAATTTAATATGCGTTATATTCCGATCATAAAATCACGATAATTATACTCATAGTATTGCATCTTTAAACAAAAAACTGTTTAGGCATAAAACTAATAATATTTCATGAAAATCGTTTGTGTAAGTTTACGTCCAGACATTTAAAATACACCACAAATATTTATAAAATATTAAAATACATTTTTCGGATTCCTCAATGGATATATCAAAGTAAAATTGCAGTACTTCATTATACATTTTTTTCATTATAAACAATACATTGTATACCACAGCAAATTTGATATTATCCTTATTGCTCACTCTTCAAGTACTTCTTAGAAATTTCGTGGTGGTGACTTAGGTAAAAGAGTGTAATTAAATTAATATTGGTTGCGCGGGCGGTGAAAATAATTACTATAATCAAGAATGCAACCTTGACATAAACACTTGACACATTAAGTACGTACATTTTTCAGTATAACTTAAGATATTTTTTAAGCATAGAAAATGAAATTCATCCAATAGATCGGTTTCGTACTTTTTGGGAATTCATCACGTACTGGCCGGAATTTGCCGTGGAAAGGACCCGTACCTGAGCGCACCTGCTACGGAAACTGTTGTGCTAACCACTGAGCCACCCTGAAAGAAATAAGTCTAACCAAGTTATATTAGTTAGCATGGAACTGAAAATTGTGTGTAGTGTGCTGCAGGGTAGCTAAGTGGTTAGAGCAATAGATTCCGAAGCACACTTTCCCAGGTTCGAGGCCTGTCCGTACCAATTCTGGCCAGTACGTGATGAATTCCAAAAAGGACGAAACTTTTCTACTGAAAAATGTACGTACCTAATGGGTCAGGTGTTTATATCAAGATTGCAACCTTGATTATAGTAATAGTGCAATTGTTTCAGTGTTTGCAACTCATCAACTAAGCAACCCAAGCCTCATGCTAAATACAATTACAAACAAAGTTATACATTTTGGCCAGAAATATGTTCATTAGGAACCTATGTGGTATCACATTTAGTCTACATTTTCAATTTGTCATTCCTGATCAATCTTTATAGAATAAACTCCTTTGTACTTTGGGTAGTGATGTTAATTTTAAAAAGGGATAAAACAAATCTTATTAAGTATATAAGTTGGTATAATTTTAAAATCCTAAAATGTATCATTTACAATTCATCAAGTTTACTGTTTTTAATCTTAATAGGCACAAGCAAGATTTATATATATATATATATATATATATATATATATATATTTATTTATTTATATTTATATATACATATATAAATATATATTTTTATATATTAAGTTGACTAATTTTAATTTTCTTCTTTTTATGTTCAGTTAATAACAACGTAATGCTATTCAAATCCCTCTACAAGGCTTTCATTTACCATTTGATTTCGTTATCACGATTATTCCACCTAAAGAACAGGCAGAAGTAAAATAACAAGAATTTTAAAGATACTTAAACATTCAAAAAACGGACTGCTTTGTAGGCCTAGCAGATTAATTTTATTATTTTGAATCCAATGCTTTGTGAATGAAATCATGGCCCCACGCAATTCCGGTAACTATGGTTATCTGAATGCCAAAGTCTAAACTGGCCTAGGAAATGAAGTTTATTTGCCAAATGATGCAACATTTATTTAGTAGCGACAAAATGTATAATAAAATTCTACTATTATACGTTTATAAAATATTACTTCGTAAGGTATTGGAGTGTCTGTCACATGACATAAGTTAGACGAAGCCCAGTAGAAACGTTAGGTTGAAGCGATAAACACAAGTATACATTCCAGAAAAAAATCTAATATAAACAATCGGTTATTTCATAAAAAAATTACTCGCTATTGGCGGGTTCGGTCTTCTAGAAATTGATTTTAAGGACTATGGGCAAAATACTGCAGGGTTCACTAAGAGTGAAATCAGCCTCCCAGAAAAAATGTATCAAAAATCTTATCAAATATTCTGCTTTAGACATTGAAATATATTCAATTAAAGTCTTCCTTAAAAATAAAATGGAATATATAATATATATATATATATATATATATATATATATATATATTCTTTATAATGTCCATTCCTTTAAGAATATATATATATATATATCTACATATATAGAAAGATTTATAATTTATTATCTGAGTATAACCAAATGAAAAATTAAAATAAATTTTATTATTTATATATATATATATATATATATATATACCAAATTTATTTCGCATAAATGTAACAAACCAAATTCATCTATCATTTGTGGAGTTTTAATTGATGTATAATCGATTGAATAGGAGATAATTATTCTAATATTAATCATGATTTATTTTTATGAGGTACAGTCGTAAAAGGTGTTTTGATGCTGTCCGTGTGTGTGCTCGTTAACATGTCTAATTGCCAATAGACTTAGACACTGCTTGCGTTCTGAATATATTTATATCGGTGTCTTAATCAGGATTTTGATTTTTCACCATTACCCGTATGAATGAACTTATTTCTTTTTTTTCCCTTGTGTTACATTGTTTATGAGATAGGCTACCTCCCTTTGTGTAATTGTTACTACTTCAATTGTTCCGCAATCTATTTGAATGGTTGATGAAACCAGATTGGCGGATAGTGAACTATTGCTAGATTTAAAAGTAAAAATTTCTGGGTTTTTCTAATTCGTAAATTCTACAGATCAATATAATTTTAGTGAATTATTTGTGTATGCAATTCTAAAGGAATTTACTGTTTACAATGCTTCAAATTTTAATTATTAAAATTTCCACATTTGCATCAAAATTAGGCTTCAATATTGCTAATTATATTGACTTTACAAGGAAATTTTTAATTAATTTCTCAGGTAAATATTAGTAAACCTGGTTGATTAGTAAAAATTCCATACCTTTTATACTTTTGCTTCCAAGCATACATGACCACATATTTACTACAGAGAATTTGCGGTAATTTGTCAAATAATGTTTTGCATCCAACTGCACGACCATATCTGAATAGAACTTTATATCAAAGCTTAATTTAAGTATGTCTGCTGAAATCACTGGCATAGCAGATGCGCACTTGTTAAGGATGGAAGGTCGCCCTTAATGGATCATTTGGTAAATTGCTTTTGTTTATACCTTCTCTAAAACTACTTGCGCCTAATATGATCCTGCTTATTTAAACCGTTCTGAGTTTCCCAGATCGCTAATTCTTTTCTCAATTTCGTACTTATAGCACACCCTGTTTCGTTAATTTTTGTTTAGTTTTCTCTAACAAATTTGCCAACACTGCTTTTGTTGTGACTGTATTTTTCTAAAAAAACGCATATTTTTTGCAATATTGATGTCAGATCTATATTTTATCTTGTGTTGGTTGGATATCCAAGAATGAAAATAGCGTGAAATTTCGCTAACTTTTTGTAAAATTAAAGTGTATATCAGATTTCTTAGCACGGATTAGAGATTAAATTAAATAAATTGCATATGGTAAGAATAACCGAAGAGCATACACAGTGTATTTGTAATGCACGCACGACTCAAATATATTTTTCATTTTCGTTTCCTTGGGAAGGCACAAAATAAGCACACACATAAGACCGGTGGCTTATATGTGGCAAACAGACGCATGACTATTCCCAGCTAAACTTATTTTTATCATTTTTACTAATGATGAGAGTAATCATTTATCAATAGGCCATGCAAATACATTTTATCAAAGATTGGGACTAACTTATTATTTATTAACCGAAATAAAAGGCTTTAAAGCAATTCGGTTAAAAATTTCGTTCATCAATTAATTCGAACAAATTTATTATTATTTTATTATTATTATTATTATTATATATTATTATTATTAAAATATAATCATCACATTAAAAAGAATCTTTTGATTTATTTAAATCAATGAGTAAGCCACCATTACTTATTTATTTCACCAGGTGTTCAGAATGGTAAAATTACCACCAGACGGGTCCACTGACAATAAAATCTGAATACTGTGTTGACTGGTTAAAATAAAAGCGATTGTCCGTTATCTTTGTTCCGCAGACTATACTTAAATAATTGTAATCAGTGTGCGCGTGGCCGTTGAATGTTTAATTTAATAGTAGGGATTTTAGTTTTTTCCTTAATTCGGCAATTATTAGATATCGCACTTTAAAAGCATCAAAAGTCTGCTCGTCATTATGGTCTACTTACCACTTCGTATGCGCGCCTCAGACGTACAACCTTTGTGAGTTCAGACTTTCTGTTTTCATATCGCTGCGACTCTAGTTGAAGGACGCTATTTTTCAACATCATAGTGTCCCCCTCCATAAACAGTGGCTTGCTTCCAAACGGGTTTATGCGTTGGAGCCCACCATCTAACCTATTGGCTGATGCGTTGACAACAGCTTTTTGTCCTACGCCAGCAATCTGATATCGATTGTGCACCTCCTTCGTGAATGTGGGATTTTCCAAATAGACTAAATCAGACTGGGCATCTGCAGTCGGCAAATACCTTGACCCGTGTCCGGAAACAAACAGTTTTAGACTGTCATACCAGAGGCGAATGCGTTCCTCGAGACTTGTCAAGTTTTCACTACTCGTCTCCCAGTCGTTTTTCAGCAATTGATTTGCAGTGTCCACTAAAACAAGAAAATTTGCATAACACTCATTTGTTTACACATTATTCCACCTAACTTAATTTTCACCTCTCCAATTAAATGTGCTTCAATAGAGATAGGTAAACATTTAGAATAGTGTGCAAAATGATTTTTTATTGACAGCGTATACATGTGTACGACGATATCGCCCAGATGGTCACTCTTTTATAACCAGGTTGATTTTCTTATAAATATCTTTCAAATAATTAAACATAACATGATTAAATACAGAAATAGACACAAATAAATGCCTTTGGCAGTCATTATATGGTAGAGCCTATTGCGGAATCATGCAATTTGTGTTTAGGAGAAATATTTTGTACTAAAATGGAGTTCAACACTTAATGTTTTTAATAACCATTTAACCAACACGCAATAACGGGTTTGGTCAGTCTACTAGATGTATGCGTGTTTCCGCATGAGTTAAAACAATCCTAATAATTTGCTGCAAATCAGTCGACAAATATCGAGTACATGTGTGACACGCGACAAATCAGTGCAGTGAAAAAATTGAAAAAAATTTCTTAGACTGACATGGGTCACAATTTGTCGTCAGTGCCTGTTTGTAATTAAAGAAAATATGTAATCTACAGAAAAAATGGAACTTTTTTAATTTAACGAACTTAAGAGAACATTGCCAGCTTTGGTTTCAACTAACCTTAGCATTTTTTAAATAGTTTGTTTTAAATAAATAAGGTTTAAAAGTAAAAAGGCCATTAGTAAAAAATCTATCGACACGACGGGGTTACTAAAGTAAGACATACAGCGTTGACTTTTGATTGCTAAAAAATTAATAGGCCATAAGGTAAAAGAAAAATTTGTCTAACTATCAGTTTTAATTTTGATTTTTTACACTCTCATATATATATATATATATATATATATAGAGAGAGAGAGAGAGAGAGATGGAAGAGCAGGGGTAGGGTTTGGTGCCAACAACTTTCCCAGGAGCAGCAAATGCAACTCATCCGGCGTGACCGCCATTATATTGCTCGAGGTCTGATTCTATCACTAGCAAATTATATATATATATATATATATATATATATATATATATATATATATATATATATATATATATTGATGGCCAGTTCAGGACCCGATCTCTATAATTCTGTGAAGTACTAGTTGAGTTCCCAATAATGTCAAAATTGGTTTATTTGACGTATTTCCTATACTACCTTACTCACTTTTTACTATATACTCACAGCATATTTCTAATATTACTCTGCCGTACTAAATGAATTTAAATTCACTTAACAAAATAGAATTATATATGTTATTTAATGACAGATTGGGCTGGATATAAGAAAACTTAGGCTAAACGAGATTTTATATAGGCCCTAACAATAGGAATAATAGTCAAATAAGCACACATTTTTTGAAACGTAAAATTACATTCAACGCGCATCCTTTGTTGTGTAGTGCATGGAGTTCAGGAAATTTTGCAGATAAGCTAAATTTCGAGCCTTGGTCGATGCAAATCCGAACAAATGGCAAAACAGGTCCACTTCATGAATTTTATTTGATACTCCCTGCTATATTTAACTTTGATCAGCATAATATATATTCAAATCCTGCTATAATATATCAATTATATGCATATATGCATATTTATTCTTTATTTATTTATGTTGCTTTGACGACTATATATATATATATATATATATATATATATATATACTTAATATATATGTAATATATATGATCGTAAATTGGAGATGATGGTAAATTGCGAAAAGCTAATTTTGCAATAACTTCCATAATAAATTATGACATTTGCGAATGAGTTTTTCAAAATTATAATTGTTGTTTTAAGAAACTTAAATGGCGTCTGAGCGAAAATCAGCCGGCTAAATTTTTTTCTTTGCAATAATAACTTCACTTAAATATTTATTCCTTCTTTTAAAACTATTCACATTTACTTTATTTCGCTTTTGCCTAAAGTGGAAAATCAAATATAAATTAAATTTGTGGCAAAATTTCCTGAATTTGTCTGTTCCGTCTGACAAGAAGACACACAAATAATAAGGTAATACCAGAAAATTACACTTAGGCTTGAATAAAACAAACTATTTCCTCATTACCTATGTATATATGCAAATAAAATATAATGAGTACACAGTTTGCTTCTCCCTTACCGTGTAAATGAATATCTAAGAAAAATAAGTAACATAGCAGAGTTTTCCAACATATATTATTGGCGGTGTAACTAAACATTGCCAAAAAAGTACAAAACTGGTCCTGTTGAGAGTTTGCACTTGCTAACTTGTGTTTTATTTAGTCTAAACCTGCTTAAGGATAATGCCAAAAAATTATATTGATTATCAAAATAATGTGAGATTTATTGGTTGTTTAATAATACATTAATTCACCGTGGAATTAACAACAAAAATAGAGAACTTGTGTCTGGACCAATTTTACAATTCAAATCTCAGAATTTCTTGCAACTAGTAGTTTAATGCCAACGGTACTAAATGTGTGTGATTTTTTTGCCATTGGCCCGTGCGTGAATGATTTCTACACATTTAATAGTTTTCCGATGGTGCCGTGCAATTTAGTTGTACGCATGACTGTCATCTTTAAACAAACATTGATTTCGCGGGTGGTGAACGAAACCGGTTTACGGGATGAATTCGTTTTGCTATCTCACGCTATACGTAGTATATATATTGTAATTAGTCATATAATCTGTTTGATATTCATATCAAGCTTGCAACCTTCATAAGAAAAATATCGAATGTCATTTTTGTTTATTAGAATTAAAATTTACTTACGAAACTGAGTTTAGCCAAATTACCTGATCTGTGTTGTGACAGACACAGGATTTTCCGAGGTTCATTGTTTCCTGTAAATATATCTTTTTTGCTGATGTTGCGCCTATTGCACGAGGCTCAACAGGAGATATTAGTTAATTTCGTCATGTTTGTATTTATTTGTTGTTTCCCTGTGACAAATGGAAATCTTATCCTGTTATCGATTGCCTCAATTCAGTTTTCTCTCGACTTAATAAGCTTAACATAATACAACGCCGAAAATATTTATAAATTCGATTTCAATGTTTATCGTGCTAGAATTTAACTTTATTTTGGTTAAGCGCTTATTGATTTTGGCACACACGCTGATTTTAACGCTCATTTTTTTAATTTTGTCTGATGCAGACAGGTTTTCGCCTAAATACGTTTGGTGATATGTATATGATGAATAGTTATTTGCCCTTGGCAATGAGAATGTGTCAATTTTATACCACTTAAACTAGATATCGTGGCTGTAAATATTTTGTATGTCTAAACTTGGCATTTCAGTCTTATTGCTCAAGCTTTTTAGATTGACATGCAATATTCTGCTTTAGCTTTATATGGAATTCTCAATTTCATCATAATCAACCTCACCATTATCATCATCATCATCATCATTATCATCATCATCACAGACATCAATTCAAGAGAATTTCTTAAATGATGCTCCCCTGGCACATAATCAAGATACAAAAAGAATTTAATCATAAAATTATTGTTATTATTATTAGTAGTAGTAACATTAAAAATAATATTTATTACTATCATTATTATTACATTAACAGTAAAAAGAGAAATAAAAATTATAACTTTAATAATAATAATAACAATAATAATTTTAATAATAATAATAATAATGGTAATAATAATAATAATAATAATAATAATAATATTAATAATAATAATAATAATAATAATAATATTAGTAGGAACAAGAAGAAGACGAAGGAAACGAGGAATAAAATAATCATCATCATTAT
>JAQBSW010010785.1:0-22696 GCA_029291075.1 Eudiplozoon nipponicum | reverse complement strand
GAAACGCATGCGTAATGTATATCATACCATGCGCTCATGTCGACATTTGTTTATCATTCTGATCCTATTTGAATTAATCTGCTACTAGGTACGCTACACTTAATATACAATTTCTACTATGATATTACCTGATCGGCGTTTTGACTAAAGCAGTAATTTTTCTAGTTGTTTTATTTCTTGAACAGAATATTTCGTCAGCCTTCTTCAGTTGGTCCATCCTTACTAGTTTTACAAAACTAATGTAGCAAGTGCGATATTTCCTCTGGCCGTATCATTTATACTTCAGACTAATCTTCGTTAGATATTTGCACGTCACATGTGTGTTTGTGTGTGTGCATTTCCGTAACTGTTCTGTTCATCTAACTAAGTACTCAAGAAAGAAAACTGCAATCATTACTACGTTAGTCAAAACGCGGATCAGGTAATTTCGATTAATCCAGTTTCGCAAAAAATTTTTCATTCATGTTACAATGATAGATGGCAGGAGTGTTAGTATCAATCATTTTGCGGATGCGCACTAACACTACGCTTCTTCACTCGTTTGGTTTTAATTCCGTCCTCGATGATGCGGATATAACCTTGTGCATATGCTTATAACTCCTGTTTTACTCGGAATTCAGAAAACTCGGAAGAGGACATCGATTCAGGTGGTTTCGCGGTCCTTAGTCTACTAGCATGCATTTATAAATAAATAGACACATGCACATGAATACTCACAAACATAAGCACACACTGACATGTAAGTCTCCAATTCGAGAGTGTACGCCAATAAGATTGTATAAATCAGACCTCGTAACTGAATGCATTGTGAACCAGGTAAGAAAGCTGAAAGTCTACTGTGTGCATATTGACTAGAATTCCCATCTCTGCTAGCTCGAGAGTAGCCATTGTTTTTTTAATGAGAGGCGAAGCTAAAACAAACTAACACGAATGGTCGTCTAGTCTAAATTTATTTTGGCTTGGAGATGCTATGGCTTGCATTAACATTGCAAATCTTCTCTGTTCAAATTTTACGGTCCAAGTCTGAAATATCATAAGCTTAATGTCTTGCACACCTATTAACAAATTAGTTTATCCTGGTCATATTTGAATTAATTTTTTACTAGATACGCAACACCTAATACACAATTGTATATAAATACTTGTCTACTATTGGTGACTTATAGTTCTGCTTGCCTTATGTATACCTAGTGTTATCGATTTAAACTTAGACCAAGATCTAAGTCTCCTACACTGGGTTCATGAATTGGCTTTGTCAAAAAAGCCTTTCTTCTGAAACCTGTTGCCATTTGATTTCCATATATTTGCGCTCATTCTAGTTTCTCTAGGATAGTGAGTATACGTTGTGGCGTGATTTAATTAATCTATTAACAGTTTCCGCCCATGATATTGCTTGTCCAATTCTTCTGAGATTCCAGCTATCCAGCAGAGTTGCCTCGGAAACCTGTCAATAAGTGCATATGTAGTCTTCTCAGATTGTCCTAGCCAAGACCATCGGCTTTCTTTAAATAGTTTTGACCGTTATGGCATTTCAAAATGTGATCGTATAGAACTGATCTGCTCGTAAATTTTGTTTCTGATAAAGGACTGCGGGCGTTTAAATAACAATTCATAAAAAACGAGCAAATACAGCAACATTATTTCTACTCACCTGGTGGCAGCTAGAGTCGTTATCTGCCATACTTAAGCACCCTAAAAGGGACTTGTTAATTGACTTAACAGGCAGCCCTTGGACTTGCCTAGTGAAATACACGTGTGATTTCATAATTACTTGCATATATTCCCAAGGGCTGTTGCTGCTACTGCTAGGCTCATGGATCTGGAAATCTACGCAGGAACCAATCCGTCTGATGTTACCATCAATCCCCTGATAGACGAATTCGTTGAGAACTGGCGGCATGGTGTTATTCAGCGCGATTTATGCAATCACCAAAAGATTTTCTAATGTTAATTTTCAGCTGAATGATGACTAATGACTTTGCTGCATTTACATTATCATCGTATCCAGAGGAGACTCAACTTTCTTTTCTGTTATTTAAGCTATCTAGTGTAAAAGCCATATTTACCAAACCATTCGAGTATCCTACGCGCCTGTATACCAAACCAAATCCAGTGAGTGTTTATAAATGTATGAAAGATAGATCAGCGCTTTCGTAGTTTGCATTTACTATAATCAAGGTTGCGAACTCGATATAAACACCTGACCCATTATGTACATACATTTGTCAGTATAAACTAGGTATTGTATAGTGTAGAAAAGGTAATTCATCCAGTAGACCGGTTTCGTCCTTATTGGGAACTCATCACGTACTGTGTAGAAGTTGCCGTGGTCAGAGCTCGAATCTGAACACGTCTGCAAGAAACATTAGCTTCAGAATGTGGTGCTCTAACCACTGAGCCACCCTGCCGCAAACTACACACAATTTTCAGTTATTTACTTACTAATGTGTCTTGGTTAGCCTTTCCATTAGGTAGAGCCTATATAGCGTTCATTTACCCCTAAAGTTCAAACTAACTATCTCCAATTTGTCATTGCCGAACAGATATCATGTTAAGTGGGAATTTTGGTATTGAAATGAACATTTATATAATTAAACGAACATAAGTTGTGCGGGCGGTGATAGAAATTACTTTTAATCAAGATGGCGAACTTGATATAAACACAGGGCCCATTATGTGTGTCAGTATAAACTAGGTATTGTATAGTGTGGAAAAGTTAATTCATCCAGTAGACCGGTTTCGTCCTTTTTGAGAACTCACCACGTACTATGTATAAGTTGCCGTGGTCAGAGCTGGAATCTGGACACGTCTGCTTCGGAATCTGGTGCTCTAACTACTGAGCCACCCTGCCGCACACTACACTACACACAATTTTCAGTTATATACTAACTAATGTAACTTGGTTAGGTTTCCTTTAGGTGAAGCTCATATGGTATCTTCAGACCAACAGTTATAATTAACCATCCCAATCCGTCATTATTGAACAGAACACACCGCTAATAAAGTTAAATTCAATACTGAACATTTATGTAAGACGAACATTGACAGGCAAAAGGTGATAATAAATACTATAATGAAGGATGCGGTCTTGATATTAAAATCTGTCCTTTTATAGACATACATTTGTCAGATCATTGTACATATCCGTACAAGACCATTACCTCTTCCGCGGCCCTTTATACAGTAAATTCATATTTGACGTTTTCCTTGTATTTTTATTTATGTAAGTTAAAACAGCCACCTTTTTACTTATTATGTTCAACTTGTACCTTCTTAATGCTTTCACATTTAAAAACTCAATATATTGAAATAAGTGTCTAGGCAGAAAATTGACAGAATACATCCTTGTCAATAATCTTGTAATTTGAATTGTTGTCAAATAAACAAAGGTTTTCCAGCATTTACCATTTAACGAGCACATTTAAAAAAATTATTCTTCGTATCGATAAGCCGCATCGATTTTTTAAATTATTAACTTTTTTACGTTAGAATTGAAAGCCTTTAATTTTACAATGCAGATTTAGCAACGGACTTGGTCAGAATTCCTTCCACACAGAAAAACTCAGCATTGGCTCAATGTCAAATGGCCAAGCCACCGAAGATCCAGACGCCGAATTAGACAGTAAGGTTAACCAAATGGAGCAACGGAAGAAGGCCAGAGTTCCGAATGGTTCTTGTGTCTCAGAAATCTAGCTGATTTGATTTCCTGCTTAGATGGTATTGATTTTGGTAAGCATAAAATTATTTTAAATAAAACGTTTTAAAACTATTCGAAGTGTCAACGGGATTTTACTAAGCTTTAAATCTCATTGATTCGAGTTCCCTTTTTTTCCTTGCTATTGCCGGGACGAGTTATATATTAAGAACAAAACAGTGGTCTAGCTAATGTGTAGCCTAAGCTATGATAAGTTGACGTATGAAAACTCAATAATGAATATTTAAATCGATTAACGGCATATGATTATTTGTGTATAAATATATTAGAGAAATACCACATAGAAATTAAAAGCTTAAATGGAAAAACTATCCACATAAATAGTACATAAAAATTTTGAGCTCATGCGAAACAGTTTATAATAACATTTCTAATAGAGCTTTTATTTAATGTTTATTTGGACGGTTTTGTCTATTTGTAAGTATACGCTGGTGGCAAATACTATTATCTTTGGTTTAGAAGAGAATATATATATATATATATATATATATATATATATATATATATATATATTGCAACTATATATAGGTTTTGACGTGCCTAGTATCAAGATAGTTAAAATACTACCAGAAGGATACGCCAAAATCAACGCGAAATTTATGTTTGATTTCATGTACACTTGTACGAACTATAATGAACCTCTACTATATCATCCGTCGTGAAGGACGAAATGGTTGTCTTATCTGCTGAGTCGTGCAGGGTGGATATGCGGAGTCGCGCTATTGCAGAAACCTTCATTTCAGATTTCCCAATTTTTTCCTTTTACTCCCGTCTTCTCCATCTAATAATTAATGCAATGAAAATGGTAGATGTTATTTCGTGGTTCCACAAAGCACAATATCATTTTCAAAATATCGAAGATATTTCAGGTAAACTATCATTTATTAAACCTAGTTTATGTTTTGAGGCCAGTTCATTTAATAAGATAACATTAAAGCAACTTGGACAAAAAGAAGTTCTAGCACGTACATTGGACAAATTGGAAGTTGATAGATGTTTGCATGAGAAACGAGAATTTAGGATTATTCGATTATTACAAATGTTGCTGCGCCATTCGTATCTATGTGTTATTGTTTTCGAACCTCTTGGTACTACTAAATTCACTCAAATCAGACAATGTCAAGTCGTTATTGAACCTTATCCCTCTAGCTCAAGCCTGTTTGAACGGTCTGATCCTGTTAACAGCCAACTTTGTGCAGCACGCTTAAATACCCATGAAATCAATGCCAGAAGGCTTTATCAACATTGATTTTTTAATCTGCATATGCTTCCACAGAGCAGTTTATATGTCGTGAGCGACATGTTTGTTTGTTGAGCGCGGTATGACGCTGAACTTCATTTGGTGGCTGAAACAATTTAAGTTCAAAGCGCAACGATAAAGATGAACGATCATTCGATATCTGCGTGCAGCATGATTGTACCGGTAGCACAAACCCAGACCTAATGCAGGGCGTTATGCCACACGGCGTTGTTTAGCTTTTGGCAACTGTGGATTCAAATAGATAATTTATCAATAGATGAATCCAGGACTCGTTTGTTTTGAAACATGCACAGTCATACAATAGCCTATAATAACTAATGTTTCACTGTCGTATAAACTACAAGAAGAGAAACAGAAAACCGAAAAAATAAAAAATTTAGGCACAAAAATTATTAGTGAGATTTATGAGAGAGGGTACACCTAGTAACTATGAGCAGATAACACACAGAAGTGAGTCAAAAATAAAACCCTACATAGCTTTATTATGACCAAGTCAGCATTACAGCAAGGCAACATCCTCAGTACAGCTTTCTTGTTATTTTTACTGTATCACGTCAATCAAAACCAAAGCTATACTTTAAAGATGTTTATTCATATTTCATATAAAGCTTAATAATAATAATAAGCTTTAGATAGATTTAAGCAAACTCGAACAGCTGTTGTCTCGCCGAAGATGTGAGGCTTTATAAAATTTGCTGTTAAACGGCTTGATGGTGAAAATTAGACTTCATTGTGGACGAAGATAAGATCCGCTTGTGCACACTGGAAGTGACGCCAAACAGTGAAAACCGTGAGGAAACTGAATTGTTGCTTGCCGTCTTGTCTTGAAGCTTTCTTGACCATAATGTTGTAAAGTAGTTTAGTCACCTCATTTACGTGTTTTATTTAGCTGGATAGTTCCATCTATATCTTCGCCTCATAAATCACTCATTTATGGTTTTGGTTTAAACTATTTTTCTTGTCATTATTGTTCAATTTCCTGTTATTTTTATTCTTTTTCTTTTTCTCGTAGTTTTATGGCAATGAAACATCAGTTACTAACATCTGTTATATTGCTGTCTGTTATGGGTGATAGGGATGATGAGCAATACAGTATCGTTTTGTGACATTAGAGGCTTCAAAAGAATCACTCATTGGGTCTCCGACAAGTCACTGGATATTCTCGAAACTGTGCGCCAAATTCCTACTAGCTCGGCGTATAATAATACTCGTAGAGCACAGTCTCCCAATCGATCTCGTATCATTTTTTACTAGAAAGGCCGAAGATTTAGAAGGTGTGTTCCTATCTGATAACACCTAATGCTTGTTTCAACATGTTCGCGCGAAACTTTCGAGAATATTACAAATTATCGAAACAATAAATGACTGCAAAAATATAATAACTAATTAAATATTTCTTTATATGTAGGATGACATTTCAATGATAAAGCTTCGTTGACATTTGCATCAGTTCACACCCACGAAAGTAAGGTTGTATAAACAATGTCGAACGATAATCTCGAATTAGAAATACGGAATTCAATCTTGTCTCTAAAACAACGCAAAGCTGCAGGCCCAGATGATTTATTTCCAACTTTATTTAAGAATAGCGTCGACATAATTTGTCGTGTGTTTACTAACTGTTCACGAACTAAATAGAATGATGGAACTTTTCCGATTGCTTGGAGCGGGTCAACAATCAATAATGACAATCGTAATTTTTGCGCTGACCATCGTGATTTAATCTTGATTTAAGTAATAATAATTTTATTTACTTCAATTATAGTACGTCGTCTCAGCGCTTGGCGTGAGTCACATACTAGAGGGAAACAAGCGGGATTCCATCCAGTTGATTTCAAGGATGCACTTGACTCTGGTTAACAGTGCTCAATTTAGTATTCTGTTGAAAAGCATTATGCCCATTAACTTTGTTTTTGATCCCTACAAAAATACATATACTTTACTTTACTTTACTGCGGCTGACTCCTTTTGGAGGATAAGCCGGCTCCAATTTCCATGGAGTTTCTTGGGAATTTGGTACAAGTGGTGTCCCCTCACCACTCGGCTTCTTGATCGAGGACGCACCTCTAGCCTTTGCACATCCAAGCGCAGTCTGCAAGGCAGCAGTAAGTTGCATGGTTACCGGTGGCTGTTCAGAGCTCATTCGCCATTCGGAAGTACGGGGTACTGTCCAGGAGTCCATGTAATCCTGTGGCTGTTGAACCCTTTTGTGACGGGGAACACACGCCGAGTCATGGTGCCGTCGTCGGGCTCATGTGGTATTTTATAGGAGATCCGGTGGTGGTAACAATTTTAGAAAATCAAGTTTGGTGAGCTTGAAGTAAACACCATTCCCATTATATCAAGTTCAATGTATGTGAGACTGCTAGAGGTGAGAGCTGTATATCGAAATTTGATTTCCATATATATTCAATGCGGTTTGATCCTCGATAGTCAGTTTGCCGTCGTACTCTGATGATGATCATGGAAGGTCGAAACGCGTCAGTGCGTTGCGGCTGGCGGTAGTTTTGTTATGTTGTTCGACGACTGGTTAAATACAATGGGATTGGTGTTTACTTCAAGCTCGCAAACCTGATTTAAAGAATTGTTACCACCATCCGCGCAATCAATTATTGTTTAAATTGTATTGACTATATATGTATATGTGGCGAAAGCTGCAAACGGTTAGACGTTCGTGACTGCATAGAAATTTTGCAGTCGTTGCTTTCAGTCAAGAATAATGTATACAAAACTGCTAGAGTTTAGTGCCGCATAACTCATTTTTATTTCCATATATATATATATATATATATATATATATATATATATATATATATATATATATATATATATATATATATATATATATATATTGCTGTTTAATCCTCGCTAATCAGATTGCCGGTAGTACTCTGATGATGATCATGGAAAGTCGAAACGCGTCAATACGTGTGACGGATGATTGTTTTTCTATGTTGATCGGAGACTGGTTAAATGCAATGTGATTGGTGTTTACTTCAAGCTCGCAAACTTGATTCAAAGAATTGTTACCATCATCCGCGCAATCAATGATTGTTTAATCCCAGTATGGCGAAATCCGAATTTACTTTTGTCCAAGATATGTTCCGCCATGCACATTGCAGGTATTACTGTTTGTGGCATTGTAGGCCCCGTACAAATAATCATTGGCTCTCTGTAAAATCTATGGATATAATCGAAATAAGGCGCCAAATTCCACCTGGTTCGACTCATAATAATACCCGTCGCAATATAAGACGCCAACTTAAGCGCAGTCTAAAAGTCGATCTCGAAAACTTTTCGACCAGAAAGGCTGAAGAAACGGAAGTAGCTTTCGTGTCAGGTAATAGTCGCTGTTTGTTCCAACTTATCCGCGCGACAGGTCCGAGAAAATTAAAAGTTAGTGAAACTATAAATGATAGTAACAAATATTTAATAACCGATAAAATAAGTCGTCTTGACAGGTGGGCTGAACACTTTAGAGATCAATTTTCTTGGCCACCCGCGTCAGTTCCGATTCCCGAAAGCATGTCTGCATCAACAGTGGAATGTTAGTCCCGAAGAACCATCCGAGTTAGAAGTACGCGATGCAATCCTATCTCTTAAACGCCGCAAAGCCGCAGGCCCCGATGATTTGCTTCCAGGATTGTTTAAGGATGGTGGCGATATAATTTCAGGAGCGTTGACCAAACTTTTTCATACTATATGGAATGAGGAAACCGTACCACTTGACTGGAATGAGTCGACCATCATTCCCATTTTCAAAAAAGGCAATCGTAATTCGTGCGATAACCATCGTGGTATAAGTTTGACTCCGGTCGTATCAAGGTTATTTGCTTCGATTATCCTACGTCGTCTTAGCGCTTCACGTGAATCACATACAAGAGTAGAACAGGCCGGTTTCCGCGCAGGACGAGGTTGTATAGATAATATTTTTACGTTAAGGCAAGTTCTCGAACAGAGACATTTATATCACCGTCCCACAACAGCCGTCTTTCTAGACTTCAAGAGTGCATTTGATTCGGTGGATCGCAATGTTTTATTCCATATCTTGTCGAAAAGCGGTGTGCCCACTAAATTTGTTAATATTATACGAGCTCTCTACACAAATACTTCTAGTCGCGTTAAGGTCTACAACGAATTAACGCATAACTTTACAACCAGCAGTGGTGTTCGTCAAGGTTGTCCACTTTCCCCATTTTTGTTTAATTTTGTAATCGATGCTATTATGAACAACACTCTCCCACACATTCAGGACGTTGGAGTTGAAGTTCTCCCGGGAGATAAACTAGTCGATCTTGACTATGCGGACGATATCGTACTATTATTCGACAATCAGTATGCTGCCCAGGCCACCTTGAATAGATTAACAGACGTTGTTCCGTCTTTCGGTATGAAATTCGCACCCTCTAAATGTAAGATACTGTTACAGGATCCCCCACCACTCACTCCAACGTTGCGACTGCAGAATGAAGATCTAGACATAGTCGACAGGTTTACATATCTTGGGAGCTCTATCAATAACGTAGGCAATATGTCCGGCGAGGTAAGATTACGGATCGCGAAAGCTAGAGTAGCTTTCTCGAACCTTCGTCATTTATGAAGAAACGCTAATATTTCACTTTGCCTTAAAGGTCGTGTTTACAATGCATCTGTACGCGCAGTCTTACTATACGCTAGTGAAACTTGGCCTCTTAGAGTTGATTATTTGAGACGTTTAAAGGCATTCAATTATCATTGTTTGAGAATAGAGTACATGTTCGTTACCAACAACGTATAACTAACATTGTCATCAGTAGACGTATCTTTGGATCTGACAATAAGAGCTCCTCGTCAAAAATCAAATAAGGCTCCATCAACTTCGTTGTCTCGGTCACGTTTTGCGTATGCCCTCATTTCGATTGCCCAGTAGAGCTCTGTTCTCTCATCCAGCACCAAATTGGCGTAAGAAACAAGGTTGGCAGATTTTGACATGGCAGAAACAATTGAAGTCACATCCAAATTGGGTAGTATAGGACCCACTCGTCTGCCAGGATGAGGTCCTCGTGCGCATCATAGTTCTTGGTTAGAAACCCTTAGCGATATGGCATCGAATCGAGCTCAGTGGCGATCTTGTTGCAGATGCCTTGTAGAATCATCTTCGTAACTTTCTTTCTTAGTTGGGTAAAGTTAGCTGCGAGGTTTGGTTTGTTTACGACGTGATACAGTGAAATCCGCAAGGAAGCTGTATTGCTGATGTCGCCTTGTCCGAATGCTAACTTGGCCATAATGGTGTTGTGGAGAGGTTTAGTTTGCCTCATTTCTGTGAGTTATCCTGATAAATTTACTCATTGTAGTAAGGTATTCCTTCTCTCTGCCTCTCTCTCGTAAATCCTACTAATAATTTGTATAAATTCACTTATATACTTTTTTCACTCCTTATGGTTATACGTCAGTGAAACATTAGTCACTTTTGACTTTTGTATGGCTGGACATGATGACGCTAATCCAAATATACTGTTGCTGAATGCTGATTGATTTCACTTAGAATTCTTCTTTAGCAATCGTGTTTCGGGGGTCTAGAGGAGGATCGATAATATGCTCATTCGAAGGCTTAGGATCTAGCGCTCAGAAAATTTAACCCGGCTCTCCTTTGTGTGTTGTGCAATTGATTTTTCACTTGTTAAAATTTATGAAAGTTTCCACATAAATTGTGTCACCCAATCACCAAATTTGATTATATCATCTTGCATCATACTTATTACACTTCGGAAATCTAACCGGTATTGTTACTTCATTTTTTTCAATATGATGTTTTGTTTGCACATTTAGCTAGTGTTTTTAACTGATGAGATGCGCTTTTTCAAGCCCATTGTAACAATTAGGTCACTTGTTTATTTATAACTTTTTGTAGAGGAAAGAATAAGCAATCTTTTTAACGAGCGTGAGAAGCTATTTAGAATGATCTTGAGGTGACAAAGCAAATACATGAGAGAAAGAGAAATTGGAATCGGTGTCTCGCTACGAAGGAAGAATGAAGCAGTACGGTCGCTCCGAAGATCTTCACAAAGAACTGCAAGGTATTTCTTTTATAAATAATTTGGTCAAAACATATGTGACTGGTGGTAATTTTGAGGTGGTGCGCTTGGTCAGATACAGTGGGATTGATGTTTCTATCCAGTTTGCAAACTTGATTTAAAGAAAGGCATAAATCGCTTCCATGTTTTTGCTCGTATATGCATGTGTGCGTGCGTGTGTGTTGGTGTTTGTTAGAGGATGTAAAAGCTCTTACGTTTTACATAAATATTCCAGATCATGACACTTTTTACACACAATATTCATACTCTTATGCGTAGCCAGGGAGCATTATGTGCATACATTTGTCAGTATAAACTAAGCATTGTATAGTGTGGAAAAGGCAATTCATCCAGTTGACCGGTTTCGTCCTTATTGGGAACTCATCAAGTACTGGCCAGAATTTGCCGCGGACAGGGCTCGAACCTGGGCACGTCTGCTTCGGAATCTGGTGCTCTAACCACTGAAGCACCCTGCCGCAAACTACACACAATTTTCAGTTATATAATAACTAATGCTTCTTGGTTAGCTTTTACTTCTTGGTGGACAGTACTTGATGAGTTCCCAACAAGGACGAAACCGGTCTACTGGCCATGAATTGCCTTTGCTACACTACAATTCTTAGTTTATACTGACATTTGTAAGCAATTAATGGGTCAGGTGTTTATGTCAAGGTCGCAACCTTGATTCTAATAATTGTTACCACCGCCCGCGCAACCAATGTTCGTTTTAATTGTATAGAGAGTAAGGCACGTTCTAATGCGACCTTATTTCTCTATTAAATATGGCGAGAAGACCATGCACATTCCTGGTCGTGGGTGACGTGTATGCTTATTTTTGGCGTTTAAATAACGCCTAATTTCATTTAGGTGGCAGACAAGCTTTAAACTCAATGCGGCACGATAATGGGGAATGATCTTCGGATAGCTGCGCAGAATATACATTTTTCTACTGTAGCACACACTTACGTAGTGTCAGGCGTTGCGTCACATTCACTCTTCAGCCCCTGAATGGCTGTGAATTCAAACAAGCCATAACGAATGAGCTTTAAATTATGTGTATTGCGGAGGTATAATTATTTGCGTGACATGAACTGATGGGAATCAGATGATTGGCAAACATAAGTAGAATGATAAACTTTCGTACGCAGTGCTGTCCTTCTTGTTGTGGATTTGACCGCATTTAGCTTGTGTGGACAACTTAGATATATTTAGGTCGGTAATCTTGAATTTTGTTCGTTTTCAGTTTCTGCTTATTGGCTTCGAGTGATGTAACCCTCACTTGTCCATTTCTTTTATCTTTTATCACCACTGACTGAAAATGACGTTGATCAATGAAAATCTTGATCAAACGTCATTTTCAGTCAATCAGCTGATAAAAGGCTCAAAAAAGAAGAGACAAGTGAGAACCCATCAATCGAAGCCAAGCAGAGCAACTGAAATCGATCAAAATTCAAGATTTTACCGACCTAAGAGTGCTATCTATTGTCCCCGCACAAGATAAATGCGGTCAAATCCAAAAATAAGTAGAAGCAATGCACATTAGTCGAGAGGCTTCCTGAAAGAAAACTTACATAAATACGCGGACCTTATTTGTTAGTTAGTTATTTTGATTAGTTATAAAATGCACTAAGTTCCTCTGGCTAAACCACCGTCATATAATCTGTGTATGTATTTTATTTGATTAATTCCAGAATTAATGTAGACCAGCCAGATAGCATAGATGGACAATTGTGTTGAAAATTAGGCAGGAATGTGGATCCCGTTTTTAATTTTAAACTTTTATGTATATATTTTGTGTACTTCTACGTAGACTGGTACTTTTATTTGATCACATCAATTCATGAATTACACACATATGGTCATAGTAACAGGCTAATATGCTTTATTATCACTAAGAACTATTCTTCTGAAAAACTGACATTTTGATGTGATTTGTGTTCTAAGTTCGTGCAATAACTGCTCATTCTTTGTAGGAATATGACTTATCATTTTTCAATGGGGGATGTGGTAGATGGAATCCCGACGGAAACTTGTATTAGTGAGGTAGAGGCAGCGTAAAAACTCCGCCATATGGTAGTCGCTCGTTGCACGAGAAAATTAATTTATGAGCGATTTGAATCAACATCTCCCCACTGACGAACGATATTACGGCATGATGCATGCAGAACTGTCTTTCGCGTTGAATCACTTATGTCGACCCAGAACATGCGGACGAAACTGATCTACTGGATAAATTGCCTTTTGTACACCATACAATACTTGGTTTATACTGCAAATGTATACACATAATGTGTCAGGTGTCTATATCAAGATCGCAATCTTGATTAATAGTAATTTTTATCGCCGCCCGCGTAACCAATGTTTGTTTAAATTGTTAAATTACCTGTTTTTATTATTGATATCACGTTTATCTTACACCCTGATTATGGCCGTGGTGGTCAGTTACTAGATTTATCCTATTTTCCACTAAAGGAGTCCTATATATTAGCAGGCTTCATGTTATGACACAAAAAAAATTGTCATCACCTGGACAACTGTCTTCTGAGGCATTCGATCGGTTTTTGGTCACTTCACTATCTGCGGAATGTCAAGAAGCATTTTTCCGGAAAGCAAAATCTACGAGCTAATTGTTCTGTCTTGCTGCTTTGCAACTTTTCTTCCTCATTAAATCTGTTTAACTAACGCCGGTTATATCAACTGCGGCGTCAAAATCACAACTTAAGTCGGATTAATTGCATAACTTCAGAAAATTGAGGACAGGGATATCGTAGCCGATAAATTTTGTTTGCGGTGGTGGTTACTTGATTATGCGTCATAATATCCATAATAATTGGAAGAAACCTTTGATTCGCAACAATCTGCTATTTACTAGCTGCAATGGGTATTTGACGGAGAGCCCTTAAGTATACTGTCTTAGACAGTGGCTCTTCTGGAGTTCACTGTGCGAAGGCCTAAATTTCCGTTTATGCTATTTCCATTTATACTTTGCTTGTTATCATAATCTAGGGACCAATTATTTGTGTGATTTCTCTTATAGTTAGTCTAATATCGGTTTGTTCGCGTATGCATTATTTCTAACAATATTGCCGATAGTACGCTAAACATTTTTTCCTGTATGCCTATTTTTCCTATTCAATCCATTGAACATATTCTAAATGCTAAACTACACATCTAATAAAAAAACAGCGACTAAAACACAGGCACAGGAGTTCAAGTTCAAATTGCAACAGGCACTTCAGAAAACTACTGGCCTCGAGGGGGATGTGAGTTTTCTTTGAATTTGTGTATAATTATGCAATTTCAATGACAATGTATTTTCAAATTTGTTCCTTTTCCAATACCTTAATAATAGCCTTTATTTATATATAAAATGCTGTTTTTTGCTAATTTATCGAAATTTCGCGTGTATTTGCATTGTAATAATTATTCTTGTGCAACGAAACTCAACATAAGATGGTTTTATTCATATTTTTCTTTGTCTCTCTCTCTCTGTATTTTATTATTAGTACTACGCACTGTCTCTTACTGTCTTCGTAATGAATATCATTAGGTATGATCTGTAGCTTATGCTGTTCCTTTAGAGTTTAGGGCAAGGGGCAATATTTGAGCATTAACTTCGCTAAAGACCGGTAAGCTGGGCGTTCAGTATATGTAATCAACCCCTTACGATCAAATATACTTTGATATAAAAATTTACGGTTTACATAAAATTTTAAAATGTATAACCCTCCGCTTCTGACGGTCCATGAACAAGTTGAAAGATGCAGTTAATTTGTGATTGTAAAAAACTGACAATCGAAGTGATTTAGTTATATTTGTGCACTTTTTCATCTTGCATATTGTGAACATGATGCGTTACTCAATTTTTTTCGAGTTATTGGTGCCGAGTTTTACATGCACACATAATGTTCTTTGATTGACTGGATTTTTTTATGTTGTGAAGTTTGTTTTAGTGTCTCCAATGAACTATAATCAATGGCTATTTGATGGATCATTATGCTTTTCAGTTCCGTTTGTCGACTGAGAGAAACACAATTTCCATTTCAATTTCGCTATCACGAATCTAGTTATTGTTTATCGATGGATGCTTAACCAATTTATTGATTAACCAACACGATTCTATTGATTTACGTGCAAATGTTGTACTAAAGTTAGGCTTTCAAATGAATTGGTGCTGTAAGTGTATCTGATTAAATCATACCTATTTTAAATTGGTAGACTTGTGGTTACATTTTCTTATTTTTGTTAAAGACAACGAGTTACTTATATTTTTGTCCTTATTTGTGTTATTTTTATTATTCCTGTATTACGTTGAATTCGCCAGATATTGTCCAAAAATGACAAGGTTAGATAGACCATTAAACTATTGCTTAATAACTTGTGCACATCTCTTGTTGTGCCCGCAAAACTGCGTGCTAATTTAGCGAACTTGAACTAAAGCTGTTCTAACCAGAACGCATACGCATACGCGCGTGATCGTGTGTGTAAGCACGCCTAACTGCAATGTCATACAGAACTTTATTAATTTGTCAAATTTCTGAATGAAGAGGTGAAAATCAAGGTAGTTTCACCTGACTAACCGACAACTATATTGCAAATTATAACTCTTCTTATTTGTTATCTTGTCAACAGCGTTCTGTGTTTACCTGACGTCTGTCAGTATACATTGTCTGTTCACTACTAATCTGTAAAATAACTAGCATGCACAACTCTAACGTTAACCACAAGGATCCTCAGCGGTCAGTTTCTCCCAAATACAAATTTCTATTTAACCCTGTGGATGAATAAATTATATCGGCCTCGCTCATAGCTAACATTTATTTTAATTTTGAAAAATTAACTTGTTCATAAGTCAAGGTTGTTCTTTGCATATTAAGTTTTAACTTTCAGATTTAAACACTTACTTGTGATTTCGTTTTTCTTTTAGTGGACCTTGTGTTTACGTAACCCGTCGCTTCGAAGTATAAGGCTATTATATACAAATATATACGATTAATGTATTTCTAAAAACCAAGGGATGTATACTTTTCTTTAAATAACTTAGACTTTTGTAGGATATGATTGCATGCCACATGCAAATTCCCAGCACTTCTATAATGCTACACCCATGCATGTAATATATATATATATATATATATATATATATATATATATATATATATATATATATATATATATTGTCAGTATAAATTAAACACTGCTTAAATTAGCAAAGGATATTTATCAAGTAGACAGGTTTCTGTTCCTATTGAGAACTCGCCAAATATTTGCCAGAATTTAACGTGACTTTATCTTAAACCAGGATAAATTCGCTTCTGAGGTTCGTAGTCTTATATATATATATATATATATATATATATATATATATATATATATATATATATATATATATATACTTCTTATAACGATATATGCATTATTAAACCCTTTTCTAGTTCTTTATTTCGATATATTGATCTCTGTAATATAAGTAATCAACCCACCGAATTGTGTGCGAAATTGAGTTCTATGAAATGCATGGTGTAAGACAGGTACACATCTGGTGTAAATTAATGAGTGCCCACTAATGAAGAAACCGATCTACCTGTTGAATTGAATATATATAAACTAAATATTGCTAAGAACAGAAAACGCAATTCAACAGGTAGATCGGTTTCTTCCTTATTGGGCACTCATTAGTAGTTGCCAGAATTTGCACCAGATAACATTTGCCTCAGTCTTGCAACTTATCTACTTCACCACTGAAGTTGTGCATTGCATGTTGCTGTATACCAACTTATGTTTCTTTGCTAGTCTTTACTTCAGGTGAACTCCATTCGACATCGGTTTCAACCTAAACTTTCTACTAGCGATCCATTAACATTTATATTCAGGCAGATATCATACCACCTAGAGATGCTATCTTGAACTAAATTATAATGGCAAAAAAGTTGATAGTATGCGTATTCTCGGTTTAAACTAAGTATTACATAAGATAGCAAATTCCGTTCATCCAATACATGCATTTTTATATAACAGGAAATTTATTTTAATTTGTGGTTTTCGTGGCGCCTGGGTTTAGGTGTGCTAGACTGAAACAAATTCTTCCTTTGGTTTGAATTCCATCCGAGAAAATTTCTTCATGTACTTTATGAGTACTAAATATATTAATGAAACCGGTATACTTGATGAATTTCATTTTCTCTCATATGAAATCTTTAATTTATACAGACAACATGCATATAATTAATCCTTGTCTTTGTTCTTTGATTCAATATCGCTTCTGAAGGTGACTGGATTTGCCTCCAACGTTAGGTCGAGTATGATTCATTGGAACTTTTGGTCGAAATTGATTTTAAATCGAATTCATCTGAAGGATACACTGACCAAAAAATAAGTTGGCGTATAACTGAAAATTGCACGCAACCCGTAGCATTAATGGCTTAATGGTTGAAGCAAATGCACTTGGGTTAAAATCCTGGCCGCGGAATTTCTGGTTTCTATCGTTTATTTGCTCTATATGAATTGAGTTAAGGCAATTTGGATTGATTTTAATTTCATAATTGGATTCCTCGATTATTGAGTGTTTTCGGTAGTGTTCATATCGTCCAATTGTCAATGTTAGATACTGTTTTTGGCAGAGAGCTAATACATTTTCAATTATGTATTAGGTGTTGCGCACCTAGTAACAAATTAGTTTAACTATGCTCAGAAGGATAAACCAAAGACAGCATGAACGGAAAGCATAATTTCGTGCACATTCGTTTTGTGCTTACTGGCGACTCATCAGTAGAAGCCGGTATTACGCCATTTACCCACTATATATTTGGGTGAAGAATGTGGGAAAATAGGACGGTGCAATATCCTATACGAATGTGTAAATCTGCAGTAATGAACCTAACATCATATAAAGTTTTCGAAAATGCGACTTCAACGTTAACTCACTCTATATAATATATATACCGAGTCTCAAAAGTATACCAACACTATTTCTATTGTAGTCAGCACCCGATACCAACATTATAGTATCGAAAAGCTACATGGTACTAACACTATAGTTTCCGAATCGGTACATAGTACCAACACGATGGATTTCAATGTATGCTATAGTTCACCAAAATTGAGAATTACAACTATTTCTGAAGAACAGTTACTACGGTAAGTCCATACACTCTGGCCTTGATCAATATCAGTTATTACATTTCGCGGTAATCATGACATCATTCAATTAAATATATAACAGTTAGATACTGTTTGTGACGGAGAATTGATATATATGCAATAATGTATTAGTTGTTGCGCACCTAATAACAAATTATTTCAATTATGACCAGAAGGATAACTGTTTTTCTAACATTTATACGCCTGCTAAGCATTTATCACAATAAGCAAATAAAAGCTGTAAATATAAGTTAAAATTTTACTTTTCTCTCCCTTTTATTCACTGCCGAAATGAACTATTTGCCATTATACAATATAATTAGAGAACAGCACATTAAAATGTTAAAGTCTAAACATTTAAGCAATCTAAGCATGAAGACCGCATGTTTGTCATTGTCGATGCTAGAAAAAGTTGCTTTTTAATTCGTAGATATGGACAATGATTTTTACTAAATATATGTACACCTAGATTTTATTAAAAATGACAAACGGTTTTAGATGCTACAGAAGCCTGAATTCAAGCATCATTTATGCGATTGTCCAAGCCATTTGCTAATTTTGTACAACAAGCTTTAAGAAAACCAATGACTACATAAGGAGGTGGATAGATTTTCAACTCTTCGTTTTTCTCTGATATGTACAAGTTTTGGCGAACTAGGAACTCTTCTCTTCAATTTTTATCAATACGAAAAATCAAATTTATCATTTGCAGAAGCTGTAGTATGTTTGATGCATGCGTTTGGTACTTATTATCGATATATCTGTATGAGTTTTCTTTATGTCTCAATATCACGTTTTAGTTGATCAAGTAATATTTAGTGAATGGACAGCGCATTTACCTGATTATCGGGTTGCGATCCGGTTTGTTTGCATCCGCTGTCTTCCTGATTTCTCCAGAATTTTCGAATTCCGGATATGGAAAGCAAATCACTTACTAAGTTAAATACTGTTTGTTGCGAAGAGCTAATATATATGCAAGTATGTATTAGGTTTTGCGAACCTAGTAACAAATTAGTTCAGTTGTGACCAGAAGGATAAACCAAAGGCAGCATGAACGGAAAGTATAATCTCATGCACATTCGTTTCGTGCTTACTGGCGACTCATCAGTAGGAGCCGGTATTACGCCCTTTAACCACTATATATTCGGTAGAAGAATGTGGAATAATAGGACGGTACAATCTCCTAGACGAATGTGTAAACCTGTAATAGTGAAGCTAACATAATCTAAAGTCAACGACAATACGACTTCAATGCTAACTCACACTATATAATATATATACCGAGTCTGTAAAGGATACTAACACTATGGCCATTGTGTTAGTAACTGATACCTTTTTTGAAATCGATGAGTACCGGATACTAACACTATGGTTTCCGAGTCGGTACATGATACCAACCTGATGGATATAAATTTATGCTATTTCACCCAAATTGAGAATTACAACAATTTCCGAACACCTGTTACTCCAGTTAAACCATACACTCTGGCCTTCATCGATATCAGTTATCACATTTCGCGGTAAGCATGACATCATTCAATTCAATATATTACAGTTAAATACTGTTTGTTGCGAAGAACTAATATATATGCAAGTATGTATTACAGTATTTAACTGTAATATATTGAGATTGAATGATGTCATGCATAACGCGAAATGTGATAACTGATATCGATGCAGGCAGAGTGTATGGTTTAACTGGAGTAACAGGTGTTCGGAAATTGTTGTAATTCTCAATTTGGGTGAACGTTAGCATCATACTGATGAGTCGCCAGTAAGCACGAAACGAATGTGCATGAGATTATATTTTCCGTTCATGCTGCCTTTGGTTTATCCTTCTGGTCACAACTGAACTAATTTGTTACTAGGTTCGCAAAACCTAATACATACTTGCACTTACTAAGTTGACAATCAATATGTCAAGTGGAAATTTTAGTTTAAACTGCCCCATTTGTACTTTTTGCTAGATCTCTTATGCATAACTTGTTGCTTTTTAATACTAGGCAAGATCTTTTTCAATGGACGGCGCATTGTCTTGCTCACTTATGTAGTGCGTTTGTAGCATTGTACTATGGATGAGTAGCGACCAAGCGCAAAACATTCCTCAATTTTATTTCACCTTTTGTTCGTTTTTATTTTAGCATACCCTCTTGGTCCTATATGATCTGACTTGTTATCAGGTAAAATATGCGTGATATATTAACGCAACGATGAATAAATAAATGTTATAGAGTAGAAGTTGTCGGGAAAATTAAGTTGTTGTAAGGTCAATCAAAAGTCACCTAGAATCGAACCTGTGCCCGTTGGAATGATTTAGTTTATTTATGGGGCTAACCTCGTATAATCTATTTGGGTGAAAATTTGCAGACGCCGTGTTTACGCATAAAAGGCGAAAAAATGTTTTAAGCTTGCTGCCAGCCGTAATCTGCGTTGCATCTATTTTAATCTAATTTTTATATTGAATGCACTTGCCTCTTCCGACTAACTAAATAATGCATGATTGCCTAATATTGGAAACCTGCCGTTTAAGTTGGTAAGAGGAAAACTATGACGTTTTAATTCGGTTATTAATAGTTTATGGTATAATAGGCCTTTCCATGCATGACTTTAGTAGTTTCATGCCGAAATCTGTAAAAAGTCAGCCAAAATGTACAAGGCTCATATTTAAATGTGAAAGTTTATTCTGTTTTGATTTTATCTCCGGTTCTAATGTATCACTAGAAACTTCCCTGTGCTGTTCCTTTATTTTGTCTAAATTTCAATTCGAAGTGAACTATTTTTTACTTTGTGTAGCAAATAACTTGGAAATAGCCGGCATAATGTTCTAAACCTTTCCTCCTTATTAGTGTGGAGTATTCAGGAAACGTTTTGTCGAGCAATGTCACTATAATTTACCCTTATTATTTGAAATTATAAATCAATTTACTATGTTGCCATTAGTTGACCGTTTTTTGTTTTTTTTCTTTTTCCACAACCACCTTTAACGTTTTTCAAATCTACAACACAATCAGATTATTCGATTGGAAGGCCAGGTGAAGCGATATAAGGCGATCGCGGATACCTGTGAAAAGCAGGAGGATGAATTGAAAAAAGCCGAACGTCAATCAAGTCGAGAGGTTCGTGAGTGGTCTTTTTCTATGCTATTAACCCTGATAGGGTGTTTTGAACACCCACCATGTTAGCTGTTCTTGAACTACTGATGACAGACGGTAATTGTTAAAGACTATACTATATCCTTCGAAATTTCCTCTATGCACAAAAATTATTCTTGCTACATACATCTACCTCTACATGAAAATAAAATTGCCCTTCACTGTCTGCTCCGCAATAGCTTGAGACCATATGAACAAAAAACCAAGGCTTTCCTTATCGCCAACCCAAGGCAATACGAAAGCGGGAGAGTCTACTCTGATATGATGGAAAAAGTTGGCTCCAGTACTAAGCAGGTAGCCTTGCCAGTGTTTTTACTCTTTACTTCACCTGGAGTCAGTGAACTTTAGCACGCTATTGGCCGAATTGGCCCGAGCATTATAATTATTTTATTACTCTGATTGTACGACTGAATATGGCCCGCCGATGGTATGCCTACCCTTCAAGATTTTGCCAACTTATTCAATTCAACACTTACCCGTGTGCAGTTCATTTTGAACAATTTGTGAAAGTTAATATCTATCATAAAGTTTATCTTCACTTTATTTGATTTCGTCTTTCACTTCAAATTCAATCATGTTGTAAATTGCTTTTTCTTTGTATTTTCAGGTGTGTCTTTTGCTTCAGTTGCGCTTTACACATTCTTTTTAGGAATCACATTTTTCTATGTGACAATTATTTAGTGTTTCGATCGCGCACTTTTGGCATTTGCATACTGGTCCTCTATTGTTTACTGTCTATATAAATGTTTCAGCCTACGACTTGATGCATGGGGTTTTTCGTAATTTTTATGCGAAATCTAGCACTTCGTGCAAAACGGCTTGTGTAGATTGTAGATAACGACGATTTATTTTTGTGCTTCTTATTTCTTTTAAAAAATAGCTTCGGCGTGTTATGATTGAATTGGAAGATCTACGGTCTGAAAATTCCAATCTTAAACGGAAACTAGACAAATTTCAGCGAGGTGCTTCGGTAACACCAAACGATCATGGCTCAGCTAGCGGCCTGGGAAGCTCAGGCCCACCACCAACAGGACTGTCAGCTAGGACTTTGCGCTCGCTTCGCGAAAGTTCAATCAATCGATAGGACGTCATACGCTGTTGCTTCTTCGCCAGCTCAGCCTTCTATCTATGCTTGTGCCGTGCAGCCAAGCCGTTGAGTTTTAACTTTGAGCTTTTCCTAGCAATCTTTAAAATCTGTCAACCGGAATACTTTTAAGTGCCAACTTTTTCCATAGGCACAATGTTGCAGCTTTGCTTAAATATCTACACGAGTGTTTTCAAATTGCCCCTTTGTGCTGTGATACGCAAGTTGCGTGCACTCCTGTTTAAAACTTTGGCGTGGTTGAATTCTCACTGGCACAGTATTGATCGAGTC
>JAQBSW010010784.1:0-22701 GCA_029291075.1 Eudiplozoon nipponicum | reverse complement strand
GCTAACACAATCTGAAGTCAACGACAATACGACTTCAATGCTAACTCACACTATGACGAATTTGTAAACCTGTAATAGTGAAGCTAACATAATCTGAAGTCAACGACAATACGACTTCAATGCTAACTCACACTATATAATATATATATCGAGTCTGTAAAGGATACTAACACTATGGCCATTGTGTTAGTAACTGATACCTTTTTTGAAATCGATGAGTACCGGATACTAACACTATGGTTTCCGAGTCGGTAGTTAACACAGAATTTCATTTAGGTGGAAGATACACTCTAAGCTCGGTGGACTCAAATAGATCATGTAGCAATTAGTTATAGATGGCGTGGCCGAATTGTTATTCATTTTGGAACTTATGCCGACTCGGACCATACACTTGTCCGTTGTAGATTTGTACAAAAGTTTTCCGGGAAAATGAAAAAATCTTCAAATAGATGTAAGCAAACTCGAACAACCGTCCTTCCGACAAAAATATGAAGATACTTTACTTTTACTTTACTGCGGCTGACTCCTTTTGGAGGATAAGCCGGCTCCATATTCATGGAGTTTCTTGGGAATTTGGTACAAATGGTGTCCCCTCACCACATACAGTAGTACCTGCATTGTGCATAGTGGAACTTATCATTGTCCAAAGTAAATTCGAATTTTCGCCATCAATACTGGTTAGCATTTACTTTAGAGTATCTTCATATACGAATTTTACGAATACGAAAAATTCGTATATGAAGGTACTCTAAAGTCAATGCTAACCAGTATTGATTGCGAAAATTCGAATTTACTTTGGACAACGATAAGTTCCACGATGCACTATGCAGGTACTACTGTATGTGGCATTGTAGGCCCCCGTAAAAATAATCACTGGTTCGATGTAAAATCTATGGTGATACTTGAAATAAAGCGCCAAATTCCACCTGGCTCTGCTCATAATAATATTCGTAGAAATGTGAGGCACCAACTTAAGCGCATTCTAAAAGTTGATATCGAATCGTTTTTGACCAGAATGGATGAAGAATTAAAAGTAAAATATTTTTGCGAAACTGGATTAATCGAAATTACCTGATCTGCGTTTTGACTAACACGCGGTGTGTAATTAGTTTTCCAATAGTTTTCTTTCTTCAACAATATATTTCAGCTACATTTATCGACAGCCTATAACTGTTATAACATCTCTATCCTGAATATAACCTGAGTGGTTTTAATTTAAATTTAATACGTGTATTCGTCATTCGGATTTCTAATTTTTCAACTCATAATGGCATGTGTCTATGACGAGTGTTTCTGAATTATTTTTCTGCCCCCACCAGGAAATGTGCGGGCAATCTCAGTCACGTCATTTTGCAAGGAGTTTATAAAACAAATAATCTGACGCATGTAAATTATAAATTCATACTCAGCCACTCTAGTCTCACTGAGACTAACATAACAGCTATATAATGCTCCTATACACATGTGACACGCGAATATCTAGTGAAAGATCAGTCTGAAGTATAAATATTATAGCCAGAGAAAATACCACGTGTGCTTCATTAGTTTCGTTTTTTTTAATACTCGTGAGAATGGACCAACTGAAGAAGGCTGCCGATAAAGGCAGCCGAAATATTTTGTTAAAGAAAGAAAACTACTGGAAAACTACTTTTGGTAGTCAAAACGCAAATGGAAGAATTGTTCGCCTGAGGTTTCAACTTATCCGCGCAACAAGTCTGAGAAAATTAAAAGTTAGCGAAACTAGAAATGATAGTAAATAGCATCTAATAACCAAAAAATGTCGTCATGATAGGGTGGGTGAACATTTATTTAAAGTTTTCTTGAGCGCCTGCGTCAGTCCCGATCCCCGAAAATATGACTATATCAGCAGTTTGGAATGTTAATCTCGAACGACCATTAGATTGTTGTCGAACTTGTTTCGTACTACACTGAATGAGGATACCGCACCGCTTGCTTGGAATGAAACAACCATTATTTCTATCTTCAAAAAAGGTAATCATAATTCGTGTGATAACCATCGTGGTATAAACTTTTCTCCAGTCGTGTCTATGTTATTTGCTTCGATTATCTTACGTCGTCTTAGCGCTTCGTTTATATCGCATATTAGAGAAGAACAAGCCAGATTCCGGCCAGGAAGATGTTGTCTAGATAATATTTTTACCTTAATGCAAGTTCTTGAACAGCGACATTTATATAGCCGTCCCACAACAGCGGTGTTTCTAGACTCCAATGGTGCATTTGACTAGCTGGATCGCAATGTTCTATTCGATATTCTGTTGAAAATTTTTTTGCAGGCTAATTTTTTTAAATATTTTACGTACTCTCTACAAAAACACTTCTGGTCGTGTTATGGTCTACAGCGAGTTAGCGCATAACTGTACCATCACATTGGTGTTCGTCAAGGCTGTCCATATTTATGCTTTTTGTATAATTTTATAATAGACATTGTTATGAACAACACTTTTCCAAACTGTCAGGAAATATGTGTTGAATTTCTCCCGGGCGGTATACTTGATGCTCTTTACTATACAGACAATATCGTATTACTATTCGACAATCAAGATTCTGCTCAGGCTACCTTGAATATATTAGGCTACGTTCCGTCTTTCGGTGAGAAATTCGCACTCTCTAAATGTAAGATACTTTTACAGAATTACCCACCACTCACTTCAACGCTGCGATTACAGAATAAAGATGTTGACATACTTCACAGGTTTACACATCTTGGTAGCTGTATCGATAACTAAGGTAATATATCTGACGAGATGAGTATGGGAATCGCGAAGTCTAGAGTAACTTTCTCGAAACTTCGCCATTTATAAAGAAACACGGGTATTTCAGTTTGCCCTAAAGGTCGTGTTTACAATTCATCTCTCCGTGCAATGTTATTTTAAGCTAGTTACACTTGTCCCTTAGGGTTGATATTTTTAAACGCTTACATGCGTCGATCATCGTTGTTTGAGAATCTAGCACATGTAGGTTACCGACAACGAATAACCAACGCTGACATCCGTAGACGTATTTTAGGATCGGCCGACAAGTGCTCTTCGTTAGAAAAACAAATAACCCTCTATCAACTACGTTGACTCGGTCCCGTAGTATTTAGCCCTCAGTTCGATTGCCCAATAGAACACTGTTCGCACACCCAGCCCCAGTTTGGCGTGAGAAACAAGGTGAGCAGATTTTTGACATGGCATAAACAGATAAATTTAGCTACATCCAAATTGGGTAATATATGGCTCACTCGTCTGTCAGGATGGGGTCTTTGTGCGCATCATAGTTCTTTGTTGGAAACCCTGTGCGATATGGCATCGAATCTTGTTGCAGATTTCTAGTAGAATCATTTTCGTAACTTTCATTTCTTAGTTTGGCAGTGTTGGCTGCGAGGTTTGGTTTTGTTTATAACGTGATACCATGAAATCCGCGGTGGAAGCTGTATTGTAGATGTCCTGTTTTAGTGTTTACTTGTCTATAATACTGGATTTTAGATGTTTAGTTTGTTTCATTTTTTGTGTTATCAAGATAAATATACTCATAGTTACTAGGTAATCTCTTTCTCTCTCATAAATGTCACTAATAAATTTGCGCCTAAATTATTATTTGTCGTCATTTTTAAAAACTTTCTTATTTATTTGGTTCTATTCTTACGATTATATGGCAGTGAAACATTAGTTAATATTGGCTTTTGTATTGCTGTTCATGGTGATGATGATAAACTCCATGACGGAAAAAGGATTTTGTTGGATATTGGAATATTAACATTTTTTGTGTATTATATTTATTCTTTTGGAATTCGAGTTTTAATAAAACACATAGTATCATTCTCATGTTAAAAGATGAAAAGGAATGTTATCAAATACATCAACCGTTTCTAGCTCATTTACTCATTAAGTATCAAAAGAAGACCATATGTGTAATTTGTGAAAGGCTAACACACATAAAATTAAAATGGAGAAATTGTATGAAATAGGAGAATTACTAATCATTTATTGTATCGTCTCCAATTTAAGCTCAATGCCCGAACACGTTTTTTTATGCTTCCATAAATCAGGCTGTAGTTGGTTTATCCACAGTGCTACATAAACCTGAGTCTAATAATTGGTGAAATGTAATCATATATTTTAAATGAACATTAGTTGCGCAGGCGGTGATAAAAATTATTTTTAAATCAAGGTTGCGATCTTGATATAAATACATACATAGTTGGACTTGTGTTTAAATAATATCTTTTGTCTGGTTCTAGTTTTCAATGCCCATTTTCGAATACCCAATAAGGGAAAACTAATAAAGGAAGTACAATTTAACAATAATAGATTGCGCGGGTGGTGGTAACAATTCTTTAAATCAAGTTTGCGAGCTTGACGTAAACACCAGTCTCATTGTATTTAACCAGTCGTCAAACAACATAGCAAAACTACCGCCAGCTGCAACGCACTGACACGTTTCGACCTTCCATGATCATCATAAGAGTACGACGGCAAACTGACTATCGAGGAACAAACCGCATTGAGTATATATGGAAATCAAATTTGGATATGCGGCTCTCACCTCTATCTGTCTCGCATACATTGAACTTGACTGGAAATTTCGGCTGCATAATTTCTATGCAGTCACGAAGTGTCTTTATTTGGTATGTTGAGCTGTGGACCGTAGAAGGTATTTAAATATCATCATCATTATCATGTCCAGTCATACAAAAGTCAAAATCGACTAATGTTTCACTGCCATATAACCATAATGAGTGAAAAAAGTATATAAGTGAATTTAGACAAACTATTAGTGAGATTTAAGAGAGAGAGAAGGTATACCTTGCTACTATGATTAAGTTTATCAAGATAACTCACAGAAATGAGGCCATATCGCTAAGGGTTTCTAACCAAGAACTATGATGCGCACGAGGACCCCATCCTGGCAGACGAGTGGGTCCTATACTACCCAATTTGGATGTAAGTGATTTCAATTGTTTCAACTCCAGCATCCTGAATGTGTGGGAGAGTGTTGTTCATAATAGCATCGATTACAAAATTAAACAAAAATGGGGAAAGTGGACTACCTTGACGAACACCACTGCTGGTTGTAAAGTTATGCGTTAAATCGTTGTAGACCTTACCGCGACCAGAAATATTTGTGTAGAGAGCTCGTATAATAACAAATTTTGTGGGCACACCGCTTTTCGACAAGATATGAAATAAAACATTGCGATCCACCGAGTCAAATGCACCCTTAAAGTCTAGAAAGACGGCTATTGTGGGATGGTGATATAAATGTCTCTGTTCGAGAACTTGCCTTAACGTAAAAATATTATCTATACAACCTCGTCCTGCGTGGAATCCGGCCTGTTCTTCTCTTGTATGTGATGCACGTGAAACGCTAAGACGACCTAGGATAATCGAAGCAAATAACCTAGATACGATCGGAGTCAAACTTATACCACGATAGTTATCGCACGAATTACGGTTGCCTTTTCTGAAGATGGAAATGATGGTCGACCCATTCCAATGAGTGGTACGGTTTCCTCATTCCATGTAATATTAAAATGTTTGGTCAACGCTCCTTAAATTATATCGCCACCATCCTTAAACAAAGCCGGAGGCAAATCATCGGGGCCTGCGGCTTTGCGGCGTTTAAGAGATAGGATTGCATTGCATACTTCAAACATGGACACCGAAAATACGAATCAGGCATGTCACAAACTAGTTGATTCGTATAAAATAGGCACTGTGAACAATCCCTTGTTAGTCGAAACAAAGATAAGGTAATTATACAGATAATTTCTATATTGTTTTGCTTTCTAATTTATATATAAAGATATGTTCATTAGTAGATACTTGAGGAGATTATGAGAAAGAAATGTTTCTCGTATCTGATAAAATTTCTTTTTGTTTTTGCACATAGGAAGGGTACAATGGATTATGAAAAAAATTTTATGTATGATTCTCCCAATTTTTTTTTAGCGGAAGCGAATTTATTACATATATTTAGTGGCTTAGAATATGACTTTTAAACATGGTTGCGATCTTGATATAAACAACTGACCCATTGTGTACATACATTTGTCGGTATAAACTAAGTATTGTATAGTGTGGAAAAGTCTATTCATCCAGTAAGCCGGTTTCGTCCTTATTACTTTACTGCGGCTGGCTCCTTTTAGAGGATAGGCCGGCTCCATTGATATCCCGGATTAAACCTCTCCATGCCGGGCGGTTGGCAGCCATTTCGGAACATAAAGAGGGCCAATGACGCTCCCAGTGACGCGGACCATAAACATTGCGTAAACCTAGGAGTTCCATGTCCGATTTGATTGTTGCAAGCCATGTCTTCAGTTGTCCGCCTCGGCGGCGGCGCCAGTTTGCACATTGACCTGGGTTCATCACCTGCCGTACCATTTCGTCTTCGGGTTTGCGTAGTACGTGCCCGAACCATTGAAGTCGACGATGTTGGATCCAGACGGATAGTTGCATGATGTCACCGCATTGGTGACGAACAGATGCGTTCGACACCCGGTCCATCCATTTTGTCTTTGTGATGTACCTAAGGCACCAATGGTCGAATACTTCGAGCTTTTTGGAGTCCTCAGAACGTAATGGCCAAGTCTCACAGCCATACAGTAGCACAGGGCGAACAGTAGCCTGGTAGACTCGGATTTTCGTTTTGAGGCTGATTTCACTTCTTCTCCAAAGTGAGTTCTTCAATTGTAAGAAAGCAAGTCTGGCACGGTCGATGCGTGTTCGGACTTCATTCTTTGCTTGACCAGTTGGAAGTATTTTTGAGCCAAGGTACGTAAAATCGTCGACTGTTTCGATTGGGCTGTCGTACACCGTGAGCTGCTCATCAGATGAAGATACACCGATGGCGAAGGCTTTCGTTTTGTCGGCATTGATTTCCAGACCAACGGCTGATGAAAACTGGGCCACTTGATCCAAAACGGCTTGCATGCTCCCAAAGCTGTCAGCAAGGAGAACAACATCGTCTGCGTAATCAACATCCGTCAGCCATAGGTTATTTGATACTTGAACGCCTCGGAACTCAGTTAGCGCGTTGCTCAGAATCCAGTCAACCGCATAATTGAACAATATGGGTGACAAGGGACATCCTTGTCGAACCCCTGTGTGCAGACTGAATTCATCCGATTCTTCTCCGTAAACACGTACTCTGGCTTTTGTGGCTGCATAGTAGGCCTTGATCAGATTGACGAGTTTTATGGGCATACCGTCGAGCAGCATGATGTTCCATAGGGAGTCGCGATCAACAGAGTCAAAAGCAGCTCGGAAGTCAATAAAACAAGCGACGGTTGGTTGTTGAAATTCGTTGCGATGTTCCAAAACTCGCCGTAATGTAAAGATCTGATCAACACAGCCTTTGCCTGGGCGGAATCCACCCTGATTGGGACGGGTACGGACATGCCGCTCATTACAGAAGCGGTTCAATAGAATCGACGCCAACAGCTTGGATGCGGTGTTGAGAAGACTGATACCACGGTAGTTTTCGCACCTTGATCTATCACCCTTTTTGGGAAACGGTAGCAGGATTGACATTCCGAAGTCTGACGGGCGTGCTTCTTGTTCCCAGATAGAAGAGAACAGTCGATGGATTGATGGCAGTAGTGCGCCTATACAGGCCTTGTAGATCTCTGCAGGAATTCCATCTTCACCGGAGGATTTCTTGCTCTTCATGCGCTGGATGGTCGTAGCGATCTCAACCTCAGTTGGGGAAGAGCAGTCCACATCGTAGCTGGGTGTAGATGTTGCAGGTGGTTGCGGTGGGGAGTGGCCACTGTATGGTCGGTTCAATAACTGCGAAAAATGTTCAACCCATCTTGCGATTTTGCCATTGACATCAGAAATCAAGTCTCCTGTTGCGCTGCGTAGAATTGTCTCTGCATTGCGCTTACCGGATGCTTTACGTATAAGACGGAAGAGACCCCCGAAATCACCGACGTTTGCAGCCGATTCCATGGCGGAAGCCATTTCATCCCAGTACTGCTTACGGTCAGCCCGAGCAGACCTCGTGGTTTCACGTCTCAGGTGGCGATAATTAGGCGCGTTATTCATCCGGGCATCTCTTGCTTTTTGTGACGCCCGCATCGTGCGTTCAGAGATCCAGTCTTTATGGTGACTTTTGATGGTTCCGAGCGTTTCAAGCGCAGCTTGCTGAGTAGAGAGTTTCAAGTTATTCCATTGATGCTCCACATTGGTTTTATCTACGGCATGAGTTCCACCGTCAGCGGCAGTCAACTTTGCAGTGATTGGGGCAGATAGGGCTGTACAACGGGATGGGTCCGTTAGGGCAGCAACATTCAGGCGTTTCGTAGGTTGACGGCGCCGTCGGGACTTAAGATGAAGCCTCAATTTGGCACGTACTAGAGTGTGGTCGGACCCTCCTCGGCTGCCAGTTTCAGCTCCTCGGTATGACCTGCAATCTTCGACAGAAGACGCGACCGTACCAGAATGTAGTCGATCTGATTGGCTGTGTGACCATCGTTTGAATACCAGGTGAGCAAATGCTTCCGAGGGTGTTGGAAACGCGTATTGTTAACGCACATATGGTTGACTTCTGCAAAGCTGATAAGTCGTGCTCCGTTCTCGCAGCGCTCACCTAGACCAAACTTTCCCGGTATGTGTCTGGTGGATGAGTCAGAAGGTCCTGTTCGTGCGTTCCAGTCACCAGCAACAAACAGTATGTCGCCTCTGGAAATTCCGTTGATGGTCTCTTGCAATTGGTCGTAGAACTCATCTTTCACATCTGAATCAGCTGCGAGGGTTGGTGCGTAGACGGCTACGACTGTGATGTTAAAAGGTTTCCCTCTCAGTCGGACCGTTGCGATCCTCGGTGATACAGGATTCCAAGCCAGCATGGCTCTCTGCGCTGTAGGACCAAGTAAAATGGCTACACCGTGTTGTCCGGACCCGTCAACTGGTCCGCTGTGATGCATCAAGTATGTTGATTCTGCCGACGGGCAGTCGGACTTCAGACAGGCATGCAACTTCAATCTGGTAGTCATATAAAGATTTGGCCGTGATTGCTTGGCTGCCGATATCAAGCAATGTTCGAACATTCCAACACCCGAAATAAATAGGTGTTTTCGCGCTGATAAAACCAGATAGCTTTTCACTTGACACCCTAGCCTCTGGGGGAGCACAGGGCGCGTCGCTTGCCGGGGACGCCGTAGCATGAACGGTATTCATAGATTGTGAACATTTCATGGAGTTTCTTGGGAATTTGGTACAAGTGGTGTCCCCTCACCACTCGGCTTTTTGATCGAGGACGCACCTCTAGCCTTTGCACATCCAAGCGCAGTCTGCAAGGCAGCAGTAAATAGTATGGTTGCCGGTGGCTGTTGAGAGCTCATTCGCCATTCGGAAGTACGGGGTACTGTCCAGGAGTCCATGTAATCCTGTGGCTGTTGAACCCTTTTGTGGCGGGGAACACACGCCGAGTCATGGTGCCGTCGTCGGGCTCATGTGGTATTTTATAGGAGATCCGATTGCCGGTCGGAAATCCACCACGCCATGGTGACACCTCCGCCATAGCCCCGTTAGCCCATGTACGATCGATCATCGAAACATGGTTGACACCGTCGTACCACGTTGAGGAGGGGATGGTCTTTACGACGGTTAGATAACTTATAACTGGAAATTTCGGCTGCAAAATTTCGATGCAATCACGAACATTAAATTTCTCAAGCTTTCGCCACATTTTTTTAGATAACTTATAAAATGTGGCGAAAGCTTGAGAAAGTTAATGTTCGTGATTGCATCGAAATTTTGCAGCCGAAATTTCCAGACATGTGCAATGTGTGTGAGACTACTAGAGGTAAAATCCGCATATCTGATTTTCCTTTCCACTTATATGCAATGCGGCTTTATCATCGCTAGCCAATTTACCGTCGTAATCTGATGGTGATCACGAATGGTCGAAACGCGTCAGTACGTTTGACTGACGATGTTAACCATATGCTATGCAACTGGTTAAATACAATGCGATTGGTGTATATTTAAAACTCGCAAACTGGATTTAAAAAAAGATTTGATCCGCTAGGCACTTTGGAGCTACCACTGTTTTTGGCATTATTAGCTGCCGTAGAATTTCATTGGGTCTCTGAAAAGTGTTTGGAGTTACTCGAAGCTAGCCGCGAAATTCCTCGTATCTCGGCTTATAAAAAATACTCGTGAAGCTATAAAACGCCAACCGAAGCACAGTCTGTAAATCGATCTTTAATCCTTTTAGACCAGAGAGGCTCAAAAGATGGAAGAGCGTTCACATCAGGTAAACATTGCCGTTTGTTCAAAAGTATCCGTAAAACAGGTCCGAAAACATTAAAAGCTAGGGAAGCTATAAATGATAGAAAAACCATGTTATAACCGATAAAATCATTTTTCTTGATAGTTGGCTGGAAATTTCAAAGATCAATTTTTGTGAGCAAACGCGTCTGTCCCGATTCCCGAAAGCATGCTTGTATCAACATTGTAGAATGTAGAAATACTGGATGCAATCCAACCTATTACACATCGCAAAAATACAGGCCCCGATGATTTGATTCCGACCTTATTTAAGGATGGTGGCTATATTATTTTTAGAGCGTTGACTAACCTTTTTCGTACTATTTGGAATGAGGAGACATTGCCGTTTACTGTTAATGAAACAACCATTATTTCTGCCTTGAAATAATCATCGTGTTATAAGCTTGATTCCAATCGTATCTGGGTCATTGTTTTTGATTATCTTACGCCGCCTTAGTGCTTCGCGTGAATCACTTTCTAGACACGAAAAATCTGGATTCCGATCTGGGCGAGATTGTACATATAGTATTCTTTTAAAGGCAAATCCTTGAACAGCAACAATATTGCTGTCTCACAATAGCCGTATTTCTAGACATCAAGGCTGCATTAGACTCAGTGGATCGCAATGTTCTATACAAAATTCTATTGGACAATCGAGATTCTGCTTACGTTAACGGAAATAGATTAGCTGACGTTCCGTTTTTCGATATGATAGTCGCACCATCATATGTAAAATACTTTCACAGGATCGCCAACCACTAACTCCAACTCAGCGGCTGCTGAATGAAGATATGGACATAGTCATAGGTTTACACACCTTGACAGTTTTATCAATAACTTAGGCAATATATCTGACGAGGTGAGTATGAGAATCGCGAAATCTATGGTAACTTTATGCAGCCTTCGCCATTTACGGAGAAACGCGTGTATTTTATTCTGCCGTAAAGGTGGTTTTTAAAATGCATCTATACACACAGTTTTATTATACGCTAGTGAGACTTGGCCCCTTAGATGTGATGATTTTAGACGCATTTGACCACCTTTGTTTTAGAGGAATAACACACGTAATTTACCAAAAACGAAAAAATGCTTACACCCGTAGACTTATTTTTCGATTTGTCAACAATTGTTTCACGTTGGAAAAACTGATAAGGCTCCATCAAATACGCTCGCACGGGCACCTTGCGTATGCCCTCAATTCGATTGCCCAATAATGCAGTTATCTTATCCAACACCAGATTTGCATAAGAAACAAGGTGAACAGATTTGGACGCAGAATAAACAGTTAAAATCGACTCCATCCAAATTGAGTTTTATGGGACCCACTCGTCTACTATGATGTGGTCCACGTGCGCGTCTTTGTTCTTGGTTCTGCCCTACATGGCATCGCGTCGAGCTCAGTGGTGATCTTGTTGCTGTTTTATAGTATAACTTTCTTTTTTTAGTCGGGCAGAGTTAGCTAGGAGATTTGGTTGTGCTTATGAATTGATACAGTGGAAACCACAGGGAGGCTGTATTGTCGATGGTGCCTTGCCTTAATGCTGACTTGGCCATAATGGTGTTGTCTGGAGATTAATTCCAACTTCCTATATTTTATATCTGTTTATCCAAGGATTCTTAATGTTAACGAATTTAAGGTACCGTTTTCCATATGATACGGGTGATTAGACTTGGTATTAAGAAAGCGTCCCGAGTAAGTATCCTTCCCAAAAATATCTCTTTCTAATTTATGATCATTTCTAATTAACTTAACATCCAAAAACTGTAATTCACCTGATGATTCTCTTTCAAGAGTAAATTTAAGTTAGATCATTCGATTCGTTAAGTTTAAGAAATTTACTATTTCATCATCACCATGGTTCCAGTTGATTAACAAGTCATCCAAGAGTTGTAGGTACAATTTTGGCTTTAGTGGAATCTTGTCCAAATGATAATTTTCAAAATAATGCATATGGATATTTGATATTGGGACCGACATAAGGTGTCCCATTTGGAAACGAATTTTTAAAATAAAATTCTCTATGATGAGTTCAATCGTCATTTTAATTCCTTTTAATATAAAGAGGTGATCAACTTGGAAACGTCTGAACAAATCCAGTGCATAGATACTGCACCTAAGCTTACTAATCTATCACCTTCATCTAGTACACATTTATCAACAATTTAAACCAACTGGTTCGAGTTCAACGATGTATAGTCTAAGGAATAGGAATATTATTATATTATATTATATGTTTATGAGAGTTGAACACTGACAATTATTCTTAATAGGTTACAAGGCTTATGCACTTTAAACAAATCATACACGATGGGTGCAACTTTATCTCTTTTTATGATTGTGTTACCACGCGCCGAATCGAATTCATCTCTAGCAATCATATTATTGATTGATAATTTTACTTGCCCTTGTAAGCTATCAGTTGGGTCTAGTTATTTTATTGTCTTCTTCCGCATTACTTAACTGTTCTAAAATTTCATTATTATAATCGCATGGACTCATCATAACTGTAGCTCCTTCTTTATTCGCTTTTAGACATATAACATTATTCGATGATAACTAATTTCTAAGACATAAAATTTCTTGGTTCGGCTTAAATTTATCCTCTTGGTGTGTTAAAACATTTTAGGAAACGTCTTATTCAAATTTCACCTTATCCTAATCTAAATGACGTTACACCGTATTCACAACCTCTTTAATTACCTCATTTTTAGCTGCTCTTTCATTTGGAACAGCCATGTCTAGACTACGATTAAGTAGTTCAACTTAATACCTCCTACTGTTGATGGATTTACTATCCAATTAGTTACGATTAAATTACAACTGTCCTTGGATGGTCTATAAATTCTCCAATCAACCAGTTTCTGTCATGTCTAATTCTGACTTCTTTTGATTTCTGTATTACGGGCTTTATAACTAAACTCCTCAATACATTTAAAATAATCTACGCGCAAAAGAGGTATTATTATCAACCTTAATTTAGGTTTCTTCTTAATAAGTACAAATTTACGTTTATCTAAAGTACGAAACGACGGGTTCATAATATTGCTACAAATGTCATGCTTAAGAGACACGCCTACGAATTTAACTTAAAATTTAATCTAAAACGAAAACGCTAAGGAATAACACAATGATTTGAAAAAATTTTTAAAAATGAAATATTTGACATTGACCTCATGCGTTGCTTCTTCAATATAGTATATCTGTTCTACGAATTAACGGCGTTATCGCTGTAATTCCACACACACACACACACACATACACACACATATATATATATATATATATATATATATATATATATATAGAGTATATATATATATATATATAGGTATATGCAGGTATACTACAAATGGCAGACCCCATCACAATTGCATCTATTTAAATTCCCGGTATGTATATAATCCCATCTACCATACAGTTTGTTAATGAGAGAGGAAAGAAAGTATCGAACATGTGTGGTTGCGATGTCACGGTAATTATACCTAAAAGTCAAAACTAAAAAATCCAACAAACTAGATTTTAAGATATTGTTTGTGGATAACTAATATATATACAATTACATATTGGGTATTGTGCACCTAAAAACAATTAGTTCCAATATTATCCGAAGGACAAACCAAAGACAGTAAATTACCTCGATAGAAAGACAGTGAAGGACAGAGTGACGCTTAGATTAAGACTAAATAAAGAGAGAAAGGAAGAGCTAGTACGGACAAGCTATAGGTAACCTACATAAATAGTCTACAGTAACTAAGTTCCTGAATTAACCAACTTAGAAATAATTTTAGATAAATGAATGTCCAGATATATATTTAAAAAAAAAAAAAAAAAAAAAAAAAAAAAAAAAAAAAAAAAAAAAAAAAAAAAAAAAAAAAAAAAAAAAAAAAAAAAAAAAAAAAAAAAAAAAAAAAAAAAAAAATATATATATATATATATATATATATATATATATATATATATATATATATATATATATGTTTAACACACCTTATATGAATTTATATAAAGCACAATTATACATGTACAAATAATATACAATTATGCATCTGTAAAACAAAATAGAAGCAACAGTGATTTTAAATATATTTCTGACTAGACCTTATATAAATATATACGAAACTTATAAATATCTACGTTTATATTTAAAAGCAACCGTGTGAGATTAATAAATGTCAACCTTTTATAATTTTACGATATATGTAGTAAATTTATCAGTGTATGTATTTAATTAGTTATAAGCACATCGTCTATCATATCCATTTATAAATTTGTGTACAATTTACTGAATAATGCTTTTAGAAAGATAAGGATAGAAGGTAATTCTTAATCAGTTTTCAATAAACGGAGTCACTTGATCTGGTTTACATTTAACTACGGTTGATCCGCTTCTCGCTTTCCGTTTCTAGAAAAAGCTTCATTAAATATTGGGCCTAATGACATTTCTCTTTTATGTTAAATTCATTACATCAGTGCCCAATTTTCTTTTAATCGACTCACTAATTAGTCCAGTTAATCTGTTGCGGTTGTATTACGCGATGCGTTTGCATCCGTCCCAGTATGTTTTATGACGTGTTTCTATTGTCTAGCTAGATGTGATCTTTGAATGTGTCCGCATTTGCTAGCCGTTTTGTGTTCCCCTCTACGAAACTTTATCGGGCGCATGGTTTCGCCAATATACCTGAGCTTGCAATCTTTGCTATGTATCACATATACTCCTGATGTATCGAGGTGTTGTATATTTTCTTTTTGGTTAGGTAGTTTATTGCCTATGGTAAGCGATTATCATAAAACTGTTTTGATATTGTATTTAGCTAATTAAACAAACATTGGTTGGTGTGGGTGGTGATAATATTATATCATAGTTGTGGTCTTGATATAACATTGACTCCACATTACATATAAGTCAGTATAAACTAAGAATTGTATAGTGTAGAAAAGACAATTCATCCAGTAGACGGCAAATTCTGGCCAGTACATGATGAGTTCCCAATAAGGATGAAACCGGTCTACTGGATGAATTGCCTTTTCTACACTACAATTCTTAGTTTAAACTGGCATATGTAAGTAATTAATGGGTCAGGTGCTTATATCAAGACCGCAACCTTGATTATAAAAATTGTATTGAGCTGTTATTATTCTAGATTTTCTGCTCACTTTTGAATCGGAAAATACCATAATTTTGCGCTTTTCTAATTCTGCTTCCTTTTCTTGGTTTATTGTATAATCCTTAAATATCATAGCCGTTTATTTTGGTTATTTCCTTTAATCTCATCAATTCCTTCTCTTTTTTTCAAATCCCCTATTCTAGGACTCCTTAATATCGTGGATTTAGGAGTGCCTATTTTCATTTCATATGGGTGGTTTGAGAAGGAGTCCCGAGTAAATCTCTTTCCTAAAAATATATATTTCCAATCTGGGTCTATTCTGTTTTTAACATCCAGAAAGTGTAATTAATCATTATTTTCTTTTTCTCGTGTAAATTTTAATTCACCTAGCTGGTTGGCTAACTCTAGAAATTTATTTAACTTATTATCACCATGATTCCAAATTAAAAACATCATCCAACGAATCTCACATACACGTTTGGCTTGAGAGGAGATTTTAACAATATATTTATTTCAAAATAATGCATAAAAGTATCAGCGATCGGGACTGCTAGTGGTTGTCCCATATGACACATTAAGTTTTCTTATAAAATTCATTACTGGACATAAAGTAGGTGAAGGACATATTTACTTAACTTCATTTTACTACATTCTATTATCTCTGGAAACTGGAAGTTCAAGTTGTTTTGTTTTTTGAACCAGTGGGTATTCAATTCATAATTTTTAAAATTTACTTCACCGCCGAAGCCGAGCATGGCATGATCTTTTAAGTTATAAACAACTTGGTCAATCTTTTCTTTACTTGGATCCTATTTAGTATCGCTTTGGACCTAATGTACTTTACAGAATTTTCCGATCTATTATATGAGTTGTCTTTGCTAACTTGTAAAATGTTTAGTTTATATTGACAAAATATATGTAATCCATAGCAGCATTTCCATGTGATAAAATAGGAAGAAATTTTATCAGGTAAAAGAGCGGATTCTTTATTATTTTCTGTTCAAGTATCTCTAAATTAGTGCATATATATCGAAACGCAAAACAAACAGGAAATTAAAACGAGGAGCTTGTGAGAAATAGTGGAACGACCCATCGTTTGTGTACATTTCTCCAGTTTAGGCTCAATGACCGGACATGCCTTTTCTGATTGCTTAACAAATGCTGAACTTGACATAGATAATAAAAATCCTACCATAAAACTTAAATTTGTTATCGATTTCCTAGGTGGAGTGGTGCCTGATCTATAAGGGCTGATGTGGTGTGGAAGGGTTTATTATAAGCATGAGTTGGTATACTACTGAAAATTGCATGTAGTATACTGCAGATGAGATGCTACAGATTAGTGCGAGATTGAAGAAAATGTGGCCAAATTCGAGCCCCGACCATAGTAAATTTAAGAAAATACTTGGTGAATTCCAAGTAAGAAGAAACCCGGTCTAATTGCTATATTGCATGGGGTTACTTACGCAAGATTTAGCTTATACTGACATATATATATTGTTTGAGCTGATTAGTATGTATGCATTTTTGTCTGTGTTTGCCTGTTTGCATGTAACGGTTTTTATCGCTGTATTGCAAAGTGAGAGTTAACCAACCGTTCGGATTCTTGGCTGTTACCTGTACGTATGTTATTTTTCAGAGTGTAATTTTTCGTTTACCCTTGCTCTGTATTTTTGTTTTCTCCACTAGGTAACAGCGCAGGAGCGGATTGAATGTTGAATGCTCATATTGCTTCGAAATTTCTGTCTCTATATGTGCAGCTGCTTTATCTTCTTCAGTTTGTAGTCAATCCCATCGAATGTTTGTTGACTCTGGTCGAGGGGGTGTTTGGTCTTGCCTGGATGCTAGTAACTTGTTGTTTGGTTATGGGATTCGTGGCCAGTCGAGTAGGATATCATGTTGATGAAGCTAAAATAACCTGATCTGCGTTTTGACCAACACAGGCTGAATTTAAGCTGTTTTGTTTCTTAAAATTTTTTTCAAGATTTATAAACTGGTCTACTTAGTGGATTGTCTTATTCGAAAGAAAAATTTCTCACTTTGCCTTTTCTGTGTTTTGCGACTCAGTCTGAAAATTATTCCAAATAAGCATTCTAGTTATGCTAGTATTTTCGTTTCCTATCATTTCGAAAACATTGGTAATGCCATGAACGCAAACGGAAGCCGTTAAATCTTTGGCTCTTATTTGTAAAGCAAGCAATGAACGAACTGTTTGTGGTAGAATCAAGAAGCTAAATTCTGTTCATTTCTACATATTATTGTTGTTGCAGACACACCTGTTATGGAAATTCGTATTGTATATGCTTTCGCTTATATTAATTAACAGGCACTACTTCTACAGCTGGTCCCTGTGAGTGTATGTCTATGGCTTGGAACATTTTGATGAACACTCATTTCATCGGGTTGTTTGCTTCAGCTGCTGAAGTCGCAGGTCGGCCTTGCCCTCAAGCCCATTTGTACGCCCAACAACAAACAAAGCCGGGAATCGGAAATGAAACATCAACTGGTCATGCACACGAAACTTGCCAGTCGCGAATGTCTTTTCTTCCTTCAAACGTGGGAAACAGTAACAATATCGGTGGCAGTGGGGGAGGTCGTTTTAGTTTGATCGGTGGTGGGGCTGTTGGACTTTTCAGCGGCAGTGCTGCTGGGGGACCCTCATTTGGCTTCAGCTCTTTATCCGATAGTGTTTCTATTAATCGGGATAGACATCGGATTGCACATCGACCCTCTAGTGGTCTTGGGCTGATTGGTAATAGTGGTACTGTGAGACAAGATGCAGATGTACCTAACGGCCCGGTTTTGTCACCGTTTTTTGCAGCTGGAAAGCATCTAACGCTTAAAAGATACAAGTGGGCTCCTAATTGAACATAAATTTTTATATTATATTTCCGTCGATTAATCGGCAGTAACAAAATTTAGCAGTCATTTATTATACGGGTGGTAATAATTGTTTAAATCAAATAAAATAAATATTAATTTTGTGGTTAAACAACACCGAATCACCTATTCTTAAATGTTGATGTTATGTTCTGTGATAGTATTACCATTCTAGTTTGGGATAAAAACGTTTCACATAATTTGACTAACGGCGGTTACGCTAGATTGCGCGACTGGTTAATTACAACCGAATTGGTGCTTATCTCAAGTTCGCAAACGGGATTTAAATAAGTTGAACTATTTTATTTGCCTTTGGTGGAATTTTCCATATACAAAAGACATTAGGTTTATTTTTATTTCAGTGTTGGCCTAATATAAAAAACTTGTGTATAAGATCTGGTGTCGAATGTGGACTAATATCTGCGCTTTTTTAAGTGTATTATTACTTAAGATCGTCTCGTACCTATAAATAGAAAGTATGCTCGAAATTCATGCATCTCTGGGAACTTTTAGTGAACAGTTTCGTGTGACTGAATTAAATCAGGATTTGAGGTACTATATTTTAAAACGCTGTTTTTCTTTTTTGCTAGAGAATATGTGCAAATGGTGGTAAGGCGTGCTGGATGTATACTCGCATCTCTGAGACAATTTGAATGGACTGACCATAGTATGCCTTACAGCAGTGCTGTGAATGTGGTGTCTCGTAATTCAAATGGTTCGTCCTGTAATACGAATTTTGGCCTCTCTAAGGCTAAACAGAACCGAGTTAGTTTTACAAGTGCGAGTAACTCAACAACAAGTCGTGCATTGATGTCAAATTTCGCTGCTCGAGATCAAGAAAGATTTCACAATGCTGATAACTGGCTTAACTGTCTGCTGCCCAGGATAGCCAATATTCTAGTTTCTCCCTATGATTATGAACAGCTAATAGTGTTGTACTCGTACATGAAACTGGGTTCTAGAAATCTGCAACTCTTGGAGTTGCTGCACAATTACACACGGTTGTCTCCGGTTGGTGCTGATGAGCTTGTCAGAGTCAACGAAGACATGGATTGGGTATGCATTTTTTGTATTATGGCTTAATTTTAAAATGTTTTGGTAAAATTCGCTTAATAATTTCGTGGACTTGACGATAATCGGATTGTAGTTGATCGTATCGTGAACGTTCTTAAAGTGTTTGGTATTAGATGTAAATAATTTATGATGTTCCAGTTCATTCTTCTGATGAGTGTCTTCATTTATTATTCTAGCAGGCACTATCTCCATGGTAATTAGTGAGAAAAGCAAATTTCGACGTCAATAATTTATTCACGAAGAATACTTCTGACATTAGTCTGTTTCATGGCTGGTTATCATCCAACTATTGATGAGAAATCATTAAGAATTTCCCCGTCATATGCCTTTAATGTAGCTGCGTATGAGGTAGACTAATTGCATATTTATTTTTATATGAAGTTGTATTATGTGCTTTGAATGCTTCCATGAACTTGTTGTGAGACCTTTTGTATACGCTACCTGCTTAAATTCGAGAAACTATGATATCCGTCTAGGCCGTAAATATTCCGGCAGATCTACTAATTATTCAGTTCTGGATTTTTTGTGTTTTGGATTTTAAGAAATTGGAGGTGATTGAGAAATTCAACTTTCTAGTTCGTTGTGCATACATCTCAGGCAATATAGTAAACTAAGTGACTTTTGGAATAGCGTAAGATAGGTAAGCCTGTACTAGCCCATGCAAATTTTAGCGGAACTTAATGTTCGGGTTTACAGTTAATATGTATAATGTAAGGTAGATGTGCGCTATTAAGTCTTAGGTCTTAACATTTATTAATTTTAAATAATTCCAGACATTTGATTTCTATTATCTGAGATAAATAACTAAAATAGATTACCAAAAACGAATAAATAATGCGTGTTTATAATCATACGAAAAGTAAATTCTCAATTCCATAGGTATCTTGTAGGCTCGTGTTTGTCAATTGGCCGTTACCAGCATCGGATTGGTGTAAAGCGCATGGAGATCATCACTTGTAAAACAGTTGATATCAGTCACAATCTCTTTTGGTAATAAAGGTTCGATTCGTCGTCTAGAACAGAGTCCATACATTCGTTGTAGTTCCTGGTTGGACATCTTGCGTAAGGAGGCATTAAATCGTGATCGGTAGTCATTTTATTGGTCTCTAGTATATTCAGCTTTTTCTTCTTCGTTTTGTCGTTTCAAAGCATAGTATGTTTCATCATCATGCACAACCGTACCAAAGTCAATAATAACTAATGTTTCACTGCCATATAACTATAAGAGAAACAAATATACAAATAGCGACAAAAATAATAATTTAAGCAAACAAATTATTAATGAGATTTATGAGAGAGAGAGAGTACCTAGTTACTATGAATATATTTATCTAGATAACTCAAAGAGGTGAGGCAAAACTAAACTTCCACACAACACCATTATGGCCGAGTCAGCATTAAGGCAAGGCAACATCGGCAATACAGCTTCATTTAGGTTTTCACTTTATCACGTCATAAAAACCCAAACCTCACAGCTGACTGTAACCTTCTAAGAAACGAAGATGTTTGTACTAGAAATCTGCTACAAGATTGCCACTGAGCTTCAGTTATATATGCTGATTAGGTTGGCCTTTATCCATAGGCTCATATACTTCCTATTTAATCATTATAACTGTGTTGTTAAAGGTTATACTACAGTTAAGTATCACAGGGTATTGAGTTTTCTATGCGTTAGTTCCAGTACGTTTACTTTAATTATTAGATAACAGTTTAAGCCTTCTGCTTAAAAACAGTCACATACAAACGTAGTTAAAACCGTAACTAGTACTAATTGTGTGATTTTTGTTCACCTTATTTACAGGCTTGGGGCTGTAAGCACCAGACACGACATACCTTATCGTCACAGCGTCTTCCCTTCCATCTGTTGTGCATTGGCACTCCAATCCAGCTTGTCTTGCCAGAATTAAATATGCAGACAGTTAGATTTTGGCTACGTGTCGATCGCCAGATGATGTGGAATCAGGCTGATAATTTCCGATTGCTAACAGCCCAGTTTCGAGTCAAACAGTTTATGCAAGCCGGGGTTTTAGCTACAAAGTTGAACCCAATCCAAAAAAAGCCGCAGACAATTGTTGGTAACAGCTTTGGTAAAAAGACGGAGATACATTCAACTGGTCAGTTGTTTGGTGCCGATAGTTTTATTGTAGCGGACAACTTTACAAATGCGATTGATCCTGCCAGTCTAGTGGCGGGTGTAGAGGAGACCTGCTGGGGCGTTGAGGCACAAGCTAGAGCCTCCTTAGCACAAAGCCTATTTTATGATCTGGATTGGATTCTTGCGCCGCTTTCAACACAGATGACAGTACAGGAGCTGTTCGCAGGTAGGTTATTTTCGATAATTTTTATTGTTCTTCCAGAATATTGGCTTTCCTATAATTCATACTAACTTTATCTTTCGTTTAAATTAGCTATAAACTAACTTAGGCTGACTGAAAACAATATTTTAAAAATATGCCATTTAAACAGGTATGTTAAAATGGTTGTTGAGCACGCGTATAAAATTTGACCAGGTATTGCTTTTGTGAGACTAACTAAGTGAAATGAGTTAGTAATCTGTGAAGAGTAGTCGATTAACGAATAGAGGACTGATTTGTGCTAGCAGAAAGGCAAGCTTGAATGTTACGCCTGAATTTAATATAACGAATGTGTACTATATACGTGTATTGATGAGACCCAACACTGCATACATAGCAGTAGTGTAAAATGGCTCTAAAAATTGCCAGTGTCACAATCATTGGTGTGATACTGCGAGTTTGGGTGTAGGTTGCTGTTGTGAAATCCGCATCGCATTTAACGTAAATTTCCCGTCATGGTGTAAGTATGTGGGATTCTTCGTGCATTATCTTTGTTTGGCTAATTGATGGCTTTCCAATACTCGTTGCTGGGAAGATTCGCCTCCATGTTTAGCTTCAACAGTATATGATGATTATTGCTATTAAATATGGATCACCAAGTCACGTAAGGCATGGCGTACACAGCCCGTAGCTAACTTCTCGTTTTTGTGCGTTAAAATCTGTCGGGTTTATACCTGTGAGAGACGGCGTATGATTAGTTCATCCTGTCAGGTAATCCGAATGTAGTGTTTATCTGAACTATACTTAAAAGCGGCATGCTATATTTGTCACTCATTAAACGTTTATCAATTATTCGCACTCTCTCTTTGTCTTTCTTTTTTGATTGTTTGATTTTCGAAAAATTCAAATGCACGCTCGTTTTTGAGTATTTCACTAAACTTGTGTTCTAACAGACTTTCTTAATCAACTTAGTGTAAGCAAAAAAGCTATCTCTATTATTTAATATATTTATTATATATATATATATATATATATATATATATATATATATATCTCTATATATATAT
>JAQBSW010010783.1:0-22702 GCA_029291075.1 Eudiplozoon nipponicum | reverse complement strand
AAGATAAAAATTGTATAAAAGTAATCACAATGAACACAAAATATAAATCCATGTTTCGCGTTGTCACAATATTCCATTGTATGTTAGGTGTTGCATGTTAAATCACATAAATCCACTGAACTGAAGAGTTTTAGTATAAATGATTGAGAAATACACAAAATATAAATCCAGAAAGTCTTAGTTGAACTGTTAGTGGTTATATAAGAATGGTTAAAGCACAAAAAGTATATAAGTCCTGGCTTAGTGCATGTTACCAGCGTATTACACACGGGTGGCTCTTTTTATTAAACGAAACCCAATTAATTACAACTAAATTTTCAATTCAAGAAATTTCAATAAAAACTGCTAGAGACTAACAGATATTGTTGCTTAAATCACAGTTATGAGAAATATTGTGTAAAACCAGAATTAGCCTATGTGACCTTAAAGAGAACTACATTTGTCTAAATTGAAATTCGTAGGGTTGTAATGCGGAGCCGCGTGTTACAATAGAATATATTTATTTGGATTTAAACCACATGTTCTATCAAATTGATTACAATATCAGAAAATGTACAATAGATAAAAGAAGTCACAATCTGTTAATTAAATCACATAAATGAATAAATATGGATAATTTTGTTATACATTTTATCAACACGTAAACATCCTTCGGTGTTAGCACTGCGTACGCCAAATCAAATCTTGAAAGATTAAAAATATTAAAGACCAAAATAGAATATTTTTAATGAATAGTTTTATATTACAGGTAACGATATAAATAATAACAGGTTTTTCTAGCCACTAAAATGATACAATACATTGTTTTTTGCCCACAATATGAATACTAGGATGCAATTAAGCAAACAATGTTCCAAAAATTCTTAAAACAGATTTAATAATAATAAATTTATTTGGCAACAAAGGCCAACAGGCCACAAAATTGAAATGATAAGGTTTAAATCAAAAGTAAGATATGTAGAGTTGAATGAAATTGTGACTAGCAAAGTATATAACGATAAGGATGATAAGAGTTGTGAAAGAGAAGCGCTTTCATTAACTTCGTGATATTTCGTTCTGATGTGAAAGATTCCATTTGACTAGGTAGGATCGATTAGAGTAGGGATCGCGAAGAGTCAGAGTATCAATACAGACTTTACTTGTGTCGGACAAATTAATTTTTGACTGAGTTGAAAGGCCAGGAATTGTGATTTAAAATGATTTCCGCCATGAAATATTTTTATAAAGAATCAGCGGAAAAATAAATTGTTAATTTAGTTTTACATTGCAAATTATCGACCTCCACACACAGAATTTTTCCTGTTTTATATAATAAAATTTATAATAATAATTCATTGTACCCTTTTCATGTGCAAAAACAAAATGAAATTTTATCAGATACAAGAAACGCTTCTTTCTCATTATCTACTCAAGTATCTACTAGGAAAGGGTACAATGAATTTTATAAAAACTCGCATTTCAGAAATATAATAATTATATTATTCACTACTACAAATTACAAATTTTATGGAGCGCAAGTTAGTCCTCTTCTTATACTAATTGGGAATGGGATTTTTATCAAGGAAGGTAGCGCTTTAAAGATATTTGATGCCTTGGAAAAATTGTAGAATCGGAAAAATGTCGGAGGTGCGGTTGTATGTTATGTATAAGTGACGAGAACGAGAGTAACTCAACAATGATAAGAAAGTTGGGACTTTATGAATGAAGTTGATGACACTTGAGTTGCGATTGTATAATACGGATTCAAGATTGGTTTGGAGGAGGCACTGTCGGTAATTAGGATCTGGGAGACGCGTCATAAATTCATTAGCGACCTGCTTTAGAGGAAAAGATGTTTCCAATGTGACGCCAATAAAATTCACTGGCATAGAATATGATGGACAGAATGCAAGCGTTGCATAAAGTAACTCTGAGGATGTAAATTTTCGTCTAGTAGCTAATTAAAATGATCCATTAAAAATTTTAAGAGTGACTTGAATAGAATTTAGAGGGAACATGGGTGAAGTTAGTACAAAACCCAGACACATACGCTCTCTTAACAGCCCCGTATTCTAATATAAAAGTCAGATACTAACGTCAATTGATTATTTTCCGAGAATTATTAAAATATTTGTTAATTTAATAACTATTTTAGAAACCAGAAACGGTTAAAATATCCGATTAAATTATTATTAAAATTTTATCGGCGATCACATCTGCTACGACGGTTTTATTTTATGATGGGACACCTCAGTACTTATTTCTTGAAAAGAAACATATAGGTTTTGCTCAGTTTAATATCTGGATAACTTCTTGTGCAACTAGACATGGTCTTCGGTATGCAATAGATGAAACGGGATGTTGAGCCTTTATAAACTGATGTTTATTTGTTTGGTTTTTATGTTTGAAGTTTTGACTATATTTATACCATCATATAAATCTTTATGTTTATCGATTTTGATAATTCTGGTAGTCTTTAGCGTTCGAAATTATTAAGTTATATTTTCCTTGAACTACCGTGCTAATTTATATTTTTGTGTTCTATTTTAGACCACCTACGCTTTAATCGAGTAAACTTTTTAATGAGACTTCCATATTTGTACTTCTGACCTTATATATATATTGTGTACTTTTATTCAATTAATTCATCAATTATTAGTGTCACTCAAATAGGGAGAGCGGTGTTAATTTTCGTAGAATCTTTTTAGTTATGTTTATTATATGTGCATTTTTGGCTTGCATGCCAAAGTATACTTTTGTACTTTCATTGAGAATTACCATTCGAGAGATTTAACAATGGGGCTCAATTAGCCTCCAATCTTTTATAAATTTGTCTTCAAATCCTATTATTAAAACCGCTACTTGTGATCTTGATTTATTCAATGAAACTTCGGCAGTTGTTCTAGCTGGATTGAACTTAATTTACCAACGATAGAAGAAAAGAAGCTTATAGTATAGAAGTTAGACCATAGGAATAAGATGGATATAGGAGGGTCGAGCAGATTTATGAGGTTCAACAAACTGTGACCATTACAGGAACTCACTCATTTATCTAATGAACGTCTCTTACAGGCCGTATTCGCGCATGAATTTCTTGAATACTCGCCATGGCTAGAGCTACCGAGTTGACAATTTAAATTCCTCTCTCAATTCTTTTTTTAAAAAGAATAGAATATCTTTATTTGGATTCAAACCACACATGTTCCATCAAATAATAATATTTGAAAATGTACAATATACAAAAAAGATATAACATCACATAAATATGTGCAATTAGTCTCTTGTAGATAAGTAAATCTCACTAGTTGCACTGTAAAATATATCAACATCAGAATGTTCGGCTGTAAAGAGTAATAGATTCATCATCAAATATAAGAAATATTAAGGTTTAATTCGAGTTTATTATTATATACGAGAAAAATAAGAACAATGACTAGCAACTGATTGTATGTATTGTTGACTAACATGATGACATAATGCATAACATTTCAATTGCTGATAACAATAAACCTAGTCTTTTATTCAACCATGAGAAAGAATTATCATAATTAAAATTAAAAATATTAGCAGGATTGTAGACTTTTTCTAGTTCAGTAGATAAAAATTTAATAAACATCTTCGATGGAGGCGTTTCTTTAATCCCCTTTGGCAATTGATTATAAATTTTGTTGATTTTCGAAAAAGAGAATAACTTGCTCGTAGCATTCCTCACCAAAGGAGGAGATATTGCCAAATTTCCAGATCTAGTTCCAACCTTATGACTTTCGTATTGGTTTCATATAGGCACCAGTCCACTGGTTCAAGTGGAAAACTTTTATGCAATAGCACATCCTCCGATACCATAAAGTTTGCAGTGATACAAACTGTAATCAAGTGGCGTATATAGAGCAGGAGGTAGGACTAATTTGTTTCACAACTTTTCTTTGTACAGCTTCTATCTTATTGAACAATCCATTTTTTAATGGATTCCAAGTAGCGGCAGCATATTCTAGTATCGGTCTAATCCACATTATATACATTTTAAATTTTATGTCATTCGATAAGATATTTCTATTTATTAATGCCCATCTTTTCTTGGCACTGCCTACTATCCTTTAAATATGTCACTCAGCAGAAGCTGTACATTGAATAGTTATGCCTAAATCCTTTATTTCTTGCATAATTTTAATCTCAAACACATAATGAATTACAGCATCATGAAAATAAACATAATTGAAGTCTGTTCTGTTACCTATTTTTAAAGCTCTCGTCATTTTAATGTTTATTCTCAGCCCTAGTGTTATCAAATATCTACTTAAATCATACAAATCTAGTGTCACATTATTTTTGGAGAATTCGACATTTTTTGGATCAATTGGAAAGATTATTTTTAAATCATCAGCGAATTTGCAAACTCGACCGTTAAGGATCTTAGTTTCTAAATGTGCAAATACGATTTTAAATAAAATTGGCCCCAAACTTGATCCCTGTGGAATTCCACTTGTTACTCTTTTCGATTTTGATATTAAATCGTTTACTTGAATAGTCATTCTTCGATTAGATAAATAATATTCAAGTAATCTTAAAATATTCGGATCAATAATCAAAAAATTAATCGCATTCAAAATAGCATCAAAAGATATAGAGTCAAAAGCTTTTGAGATATCTATAAATACAATTAATGCATCTAACTTTTTCTCATCTAATGTAATTACATGTTTCCACATAGAGAGCATATTAGTAGTTGTCGATCTATCTTTCGTAAAGCCATGTTGACATAAATCAAAATCAGCCGGCAACATACGTTCTAAATGATCTAGTATCAATCGTTCTATTATCTTAAAAAACGAAGGGATAATAGAGATTAATCTATAATCACTGGCGCACGCTGGCTTACTTACTTTTGGCAGCGGTTTAGCTACTATCGTAAGTATATCGATAGGTAATTTCCCATTCTTCAAAATTCTATTTATAAAGTTGCAGAGCGCATTCATAAAATTTAAAAGTAATTGAAGCAGGTTATCAATCGAAATACCAAGGTGATCTTTTTGTTTTTTTGATTTTATTTTTAACATTAATTTTATCAATGCATCACTGTCAATAACAAGTCCTGGTTCCTGGTCTCCCCGAAGGATCAGGTAGATCCATGAAATTGCTTTCATTCTGTGGATTACATATCAAATTGCCAAATACTTCATCCAATTCACAGAGAAATTCATACTCAGTTTTATCCACAGGTAATATAAGCTTTAATTTTTCCTTATATTTACTGTAATCTGTGAGGAGTTTGTATCCTAGTCTAGGATTACTCTTCAGTTTGGCCAAAATAATTCTTTCTGATCTTTGACGGATTATCAGCAGTGATGAATTAATTTCTTTATCAATCAAATCTAACCTCATTTTTTAATACTATTGATAAGACTACACTTCATTATATTATCTCGTTTAATTCTTAGTTTACATAATTTCCTATTGATTCGCTTCGGTATAATATCCGTAAACGTAGATGCCTGAAATATATCAGATAATAACGTTGAAACAGAAGAAACAAATTCATCAGTGTTCATGATATAAAAACTTTCATAATCAATCAGTATGCTTAACTCTCTAAAAAGATTCCAGTTGATTCTGGAACATTGCACGTGTAGAGGTTAAATTAATTATTGGACACCAATTAACCTCTCATATAAAAATAAATCAATTTTTATTTTTGGACATTTGATGTTATCGCTGGTTTCGTAAAACAATATTGTAATTTTTGAAAAATATTGTAATTTTTTTGGAAGTTCTTTTGTTCATATTGTCGAAGTTTTGGACTTGTCTTGTCGAAGAAAAATGAGAGAGTTTTTGAACTGAGTTGCTGAATTGCATAAGCGGGACACTGCGTGGTTCCATCTCCGACTCTTTGTGAATAAAACATTATAATCTTCTTGTCGATTTGATCTTTTTAATTATCAGCGAAAAGAACCACAAATTTGCTTTGGGTATTTAAGGTTATATTTGTTTTAAGGTCTCAATCATTCCGATTCAGTATCCTGTGGATATCAGCGTATCCGGGTAAGCTTACTTATTTAATATAATATATAAATTGCAAGTAATTTAATAATATCATGTCTGGTTTATTAAATACTGAGGATACAGAGCAGTTGGCTAGTGGACTTAAGGATTGTAGCTTAAGAGATAGTTCAGAGGAACTTAAGTGTTCCAAGATAGATGATCATTCCGCATATATGGATTTTCCGGGCCTGGCATCCAAGAGACCCCCTTATGGTAGTGACCAAGGGCCTCTACAAAAAATGGCGACCGCGCCAGGATCCTTTATGCGGAAAGATATGATGTAGATGATCGTTTTTGCCGCAATTCTATGGATAGCAATGTTAAGCTCACCATGTACAGACCAGACAACCATTCTGAATGGGTCGAAGAAGCAAAATTTTATTTTAAACTAAAACGGATGACCGACCCTATAGAAAGGTTTGCCTCGGCCTGGTGGTGCTTACCTGAGCCATTAAAAAAGAATCTGTTTAGACTCAGGAATTTTGTTACTGAGAACGAACCAGAAAATGCATTTGAGCTTCTAGTAGAAGAACTCCATGGACGATATCAACCCGAGAGGATTGAACGGATGACTGACTTATTACGTCAGGAAAAGATGGGAAATCTACTTCCATCTGAATTTTATGACAGACTTATTTCAAAATCCATCGGGCTTGATATATCTGAGGAAGTTATAAATAGTATATTTGTAGCAGAATTGCCTGCTAGACTAAGAGCCACCTTGGATGTATATGATACATTGGAACTAGAGTGGCCCAAGAAGCTCAAAGGGTTGGACAAAGTGTATCGTCAGATGGAACCTAAGGTGTATGCAGTAACCGCAGATTCACGCCTGGAGCAGCAACTCAGACATCTCTCAGAGAGACTCCTGACCATAGAGAATGAATTAAGTACCCTCCGCAGGGATGTGGGTTGGATAAAAAACAATAAGGAAAGTTCCAACAGAAGTAGGGTAAATTCTCGGAGTCAACGTTCAAATTCCAAGCATTGGAGAGGCGAATCGCGTGAGAGTGTACAAGGACCACGCGAGTGGTGCATATCGCATCGCAAATACGCCGAGTTTGGAAAATGTCAGGAGGGGGATGCACGTTTCCAAAGTTGGGTGGTCCCCGATGGAAAGGAAGTAGTCTTCCTGTAGCCTGGTCGAAGCTGCCGGAAAACTAATGAAGCCCCCGCTAATAGGAGCCGTAGGGGGGGTTGCGCATGCAAGGCTCCAAGGTATGCATATTCGTGGCATACTAAAATCATCGAAGTTAGGTTCGGAAGCTTCGATGGAAGAGACGCGCGGTAATACAGTCCGTAAATCTGTTAGATTTCGGCTGGCAGGTAATCTTAAAGAGGTTGCTGGTTATAGCAACAATAAGTTCGTTATAACTGATGAACTTAGCGGCTTAAATTTCTTAATAGACACGGGTGCAGAGGTGAGCATAGTTCGATCTGATGTGGTGGAAATTGATAGCCCCACATTCGATTACCAACTATGGGCTGCTAATGGAAGTCCAATTGAGGTTAAGGGAGTTAAAGAATTGTCAGTGACATTGGGGCAGAAATCTCCATTTACGTGGAATTTTCTGGTCGCTGATATAAAGGATAACATCATTGGGATGGACTTTTTGATCCATTTTAATCTCGCTTTAGATCCCAAATCTAGGACCATTGGACAAAGCACTGGGATAGTGACTTATGCTGAGACTGGGACCTCAGTAGTTAGGTCAGTGAGACTACCCAGACCCGTCGTCGCCGATGACTTGGCGGATGTCATCGAGAAACACCTGGCCGTGTTTCTGCCATTCAATGCTAAACGCAAGGGTTTAAAGACAGGCATAGAACACCAAATCGAGTTGGTGGAGCCACTACCTTGTTCGCCGAAGTCTCAACCGTTAGCACAACACAAGCAGCAGGTTGCTATTGAAGAATTTAAGCGGTTGAGAGAAGAAGGAATTTGTAGGCGTTCAAATTCCAACTTTGCATCTCCAATAGTGGTTGTTCCCAAACCTGAACCAGGTCAATGGAGGGTTTGTGGTAACTATCGTCTATTGAATTCGGTAACGAAAGGCGATTCGTATCCTCTACCGAACCAGAGTACTTTGCTCAGGGATATAATGGGGTATGAGGTATATACAACGTTAGATCTGCAGAAGGCGTACTATCAAGTACCTATGGAGGCAGAATCTATACCGCTCACAGCAGTGCGATTCCCTGGAGGAGGATCGCATGAATTCTTATGTATGCCTTTTGGGTTGAAGAATGCAAGTCAGACATTCCAGCGTCTGACAGAGGAAGTGAAGTTCTTCAAGACTGTCCATTTGCTAGAGTGTATATAGATGACATCATTATATATAGTCAATCTAGGGAGGAACACCAGGAGCATTTGGACATCGTTTTGTCTAAGCTGGAACATTATGGATTGGTAGTGAAACCAGAAAAGAGTAGGATTGGTTGCTCTACCGTAAAATATCTTGGACACACCATTTCCAAGGATGGAATCAAGCCCTTGGAAGACAAGGTACAAGCAATCATGGATGTGCCAGAACCTAGAACTGTACGCCAGTTGCGTAGATTTTTGGGCATGATTAGCTACTATCGTCGGTTCATACCAGGTTTAGCTGGAATTTTGGGGTCGCTAACTCGACATTTAGTTCGTGAACGGAGCACGATCAAGAAGTCCTGGCCTATTAATTTTAGCCAAGACGACAAGGAAAAATTCCAGAGGGCCAAAGATCTGTTAAGCCAAATAACCACATTAGCACCTGTGGATTGGACTAAGCCGTTTGAGCTGGTCACAGATGCTTCTGATGTAGCCATAGGAGCAGTGTTACATCAACGGGAAAATGGTATAGTCAAGCCGATTGGATTCTATAGTCGGAAACTCCAAGATCGCGAGAAGCGATATGATACGCTTGGAAAGGAGTTACTAGCAGTTTATTCTGCAGTGTTGCATTTTGAGCACTACCTAGATGGACATCAGTTTATGATATTAACTGATCATAAACCGTTGTTGAGTATCCTTGGGAAAGCGAATAGGCTAAATTATTCTCGGCGGGTAAATTCACAAATAACCCGACTCGCAGAATTTGATTTTACCATTAGTCATATCTCAGGAAAAGATAATGTGGTGGCAGATACTCTCAGTAGACCAGACGTATCAGATGAAGATATGATTCGTTCAGAGTCACTCGTATGCTCTGTTGTATCTTCTAATGATTTTGTCCAGCAATTGATGGAAGCACAAGGTCTTGATCCTTTAGTAGCTGTGTTGGAAAAGAATCCTACATATACACGCAGGAAGATTGGAGATAAGTGGTTATTATGTGAAATCTCCAGGAGCCAACCTAGACCTTATGTACCGTTAGAATTAAGGTATAAGGTAATTCAGCAGCTACATGAATTCAGTCATCCTTCCATTAAGGCAACTATCAGGATGGTCACTGATAGATATGTATGGCCAAAGATGTCGAAAGACATAAGAGCCTGGGTAAGGACATGTGCCCGGTGTCAAACTTGTAAAGTTTGGCGTCATACCAAAACTGAAATTAAAACGATTGGTATACCAGCGGGTCGTTTCATGCATGTTCATATTGATATAGTAGAAATGCCTGAGATTTCTGGCCAAAAGTATTTACTCACGATGGTCGATCCGTTCAGTCGTCAGTTTGAGGTAGCAATCCTGAAGGACATGACAGCTCAAGAGGTCTTACTTATGTTCTTGCATAATTGGGTGTCGCGATATGGTGTACCGGTAAGGGTAACTACTGATCGTGGTAGTCAGTTTATGTCTGAACTGTTTATCAGATCATTGAATACAATGGGGATAGAAGTAAGACACACATGTGCTTATAATCCCAGAGCTAATGGGATGGTTGAGAGACTGCACAGGGAGCTGAAGGCTGCATTACGCTGCACCGGTGGATCCAGTTGGATACATGATTTGCCCATAGTTTTGTTGGCAATGCGAAACAGATACAGAGTTCAGTTAGGAACATCCATAGCAGAACTTGTTTATGAAGAGCCATTGAGGTTACCTGGAGATCTTCTAATAGAAGCTCCAAGTTGTCTCGATTGGGCCTCTAGTTCAGTAGATTGGTTTGTTGGAGCATTGAGAGATAAAATGATTCGTTTAGCTCAAGCAAAACTAGAAGTCCAAAGTCAAATGCTATGTATCTTCAGATTTATAGCTGGCATCGCATGTATATATAACTAACGAAAACAGACAGAATTGTCTGACTCCATTCTATAAGGGGCCATTTAAAGTCAATCATATGACTGAGAAAAATGCATTTATAGATTTCTTTTGAAATGCGAGCTTTAATAAAATTCATTGTACCCTTCCTGTGTGCAAAAACAAAAAGAAATTTTATCAGATATAAGAAAATTTTCTTTCTCGTGGTCTTCTCAAATATCTACTCATAAACATATCTTTATATATAAATTGGAAAGCAAAACAAGATAGAAATATGTAGACACTCTTTGTTCACATATTTCTATCTTGTTTTGCTTTCAATTTATATATAAGTATGTTCATGAGTAGATATTTGAAGACAAAAAATTTTCTTATATCTGATAAAAATTTCTATTTGTTTTTGCACACAGGAAGGGTACAATGTATTTATAGAAGTAAATGGCACTGTAGAATGTGCAACACTGGATCGCTGCATTCCACAGTTCATTTGGACGGAGGAGGAGACTGAGGAACAGTATCCACCGAAGTACCCAGAAGCTGAGGCGAGATGTGACTCAGAAATGTGGTGAGAAAAACGAAGAGTCGAACAAATATGGTAAAGAAGTAAAGATGAAAACCGAGACAACTGAGAAGCAGAACAATGCGATATGAATATGCAAATCTGGTGAAGTTCCTGCACACCTTGTTGAAACTCGGTCTGGAAGAATCATCAAGAAACCGAAGAATGAAGACTACATCATGTATGATTAATCATCTTAAACATGAGGGTGTATGTAGAGGTTAAATTAATTATTGGACACCAATTAACCTCTCATATAAAAATAAATCAATTTTTTATTTTGGACATTTGATGTTATCGCTGGTTTCGTAAAACAATATTGTAATTTTTGAAAAATATTGTAATATTTTTTGGAAGTTCTTTTGTTCATATTGTCGAAGTTTTGGACTTGTCTTGTCGAAGGAAAATGAGAGAGTTTTTGAACTGAGTTGCTGAATTGCACAAGCGGGACACTGCATGGTTCCATCTCCGACTCTTTGTGAATAAAACATTATAATCTTTTTGTCGATTTGATCTTTTTAATTATCAGCCAAAAGAACCACAAATTTGCTTTGCGTATTTAAAGGGTATATTTGTTTTAAGGTCTCAATTATTCCGATTCAGTATCCTGTGGATATCAGCGTATCCGGGTAAGCTTACTTATTTAATATAATATATAAATTGCAAGTAATTTAATAAAATCATGTCTGGTTTATTAAATACTGAGGATACAGAGCAGTTGGCTAGTGGACTTAAGGATTGTAGCTTAAGAGATAGTTCAGAGTAACTTAAGTGTTCCAAGATAGATGATCATTCCGCATATATGGATTTTCCGGGCCTGGCTTCCAAGAGACCCCCTTATGTTAGTGACCAAAGGGCGTCTTCACATGTGTGCATTATCAAAATTAAGTTTCTGTGTTTTGCTACTCAAGATGTTCCATTGTAAAATAATTTGTTTGTGATCCAATTCTTTGTAATAGTTTACAACATCATAACTGTGTGATTTCACCATTTCAATTTCTATGTATAAATAATCTAAGCATTCCGAACCTCTAGTTGACTTCTTTATTATCTGATTGAGATCATGATTAGAAAAAAATTGAATATTTCACAGTCATGTAACTTGTTAAAATCACCTACCACCACATTATAGCCATAAAAGTCCAAAATAGATTGTAAAGAATAGAATAGAATAGAATAGAATATCTTTATTTGGATTCAAACCACACATGTTCCATTAAATAATAAAATTAGAAAATGTACAATATAAAAAGATATCACATCACATATATATGTGCAATTAAGTGTACTGTACAGTTTATCGGCATCTGAAAGATCAGCTGTAAACAGTGATAGATTCTTAATCAAAATTGAAAATTTAAGTTATAACTCGAATATTACATTTGTTGCTGAAACAATTAATCTTGGCTTTTATTTAACCATGAAAAAGTATTATCATAATCAAAATTAAAAATATCATCAGGATTAAACACTTTTTCTAGTTCGGTAGATAAAAATTTAAAAGACATTTTAGTTGGAGGCGTTTCTCTAAGCCCCTTTGGCAAGTGATTATAAATTTTGTAAATTTTTGAAAACGAGAACAGCTTGCTCGCAACATTCCCAATCAAAGGTGGAGATATTGCAGAATGACCAGATCTAGTTCCAATTTCATGACTCTTTCTTATGGGATTCATATAGGCACCAGACCACTGGTTTAAATGGAAAACTTTTATACAATAGCACATTCTCCGAAACCATAAAGGATGCAGTGATACAAATTGTAATCTAGTGGCGTATATAGTGCAGGAGATAGGACTAATTTGCTTCACAACTTTTCTTTGTACAGCTTCTATTTTATTAGACAGACCCTTTGTTAAGGGATTCCAAGTAGAGGCGGCATATTCTAGTATCGGTCTAATCCATATTATAAACATTTTGAATTTTATTTCATGTGATATAATATTTCTATTTATCAATGCCCATCTGTTCTTGGCACTGCCTACTATCCTTTCAATATGTCTCTCAGCAGAAACCGTACAATGAATAGTTATGCCTAAATCCTTAATTTCTTGCATAAGTTTAATCTCAAAAACATCATTAATCTCAGCATCATGAAAATAAACATACTTAAAATCTGTTCTGTTACCTATTTTTAAAGCTCTCGTCTTTTTACTGTTTATTCTCAGCCCTAGTGTTAACAGATATCTACTTAAATCATACAAATCAAGTGTCACATTATTTTTGGAGAATTCAACATTATTTGGATCAATTGGAAAGATTATTTTCAAATCATCAGCAAATTTGCAAACTCGACCGTTAGGAATCTTAGTTTCCAAATATGCAAATACAATTTTAAATAATATTGGTCCCAAACTGGATCCCTGTGGAACTCCACTTGTTACCCTTTTCGATTTAGATACCAAATCGTTTACTTGAATACTCATTCTTCGATTATATAAGTAGTACCTAAGTAATCTAAAAATATTCGGATCAATATTCAATAAATTAATCGCATTCAAGATAGCATCAAAAGATATAGAGTCAAAAGCTTTTGAGATATCTATGAATACAATTAATGCATCTAACTTTTTCTCATCTAATGTAATTACATGTTTCCACATAGAGAGCATATTAGTAGTTGTCGACCTGTCTTTCGTGAAGCCATGCTGGCATACATCGAAATCAGCCGGCAGCATACGTTCTAAATGATCAAGTATTAATCGTTCTATTATCTTCAAAAACGAGGGAATAATAGAGATTAATCTGTAATCACTGGCACACGTTGGTTTACTTACTTTAGGCAAAGGTTTAGCTACTATTGTTAGTATATCGATTGGTAATATCCCACTCTTCAAAATTCTATTTATAAAATTGCAGAGCGCATTCATAAAATTTAAGGGTAATTGAAGTAGGTTATCAATCGATATACCAAGGTGATCTTTTTGTTTTTTTGATTTTATTTTTAACATTAATTCTATCAATGCATCACTGTCAATAACAAGTCCTAGATCCTGGTTTCCCGAAGGATCCGTTAGATCAATAAAATTGCTTTCCTTCTGCGGATTACATAACAAGTTGCCAAATACTTCATCCAATTCACAGAGAAATTCATAATCAGTTTTACCCACAGGTAATATAAGGTTTAATTTTTCCTTATATTTACCATAGTCTGTGAGGAGTTTGTATCCTAGTCTAGGATTACTCTTCAGTTTAGCCAGAATAATTCTCTCTGATCTTTGACGGATTATCAGCAGTGATGAATTAATTTCTTTATCGATCATATCTAACCTCATTTTTTTAATACTATTGATAAGACTACATTTCATTATATTATCTCGTTTGATTCTTAGCTTACATAACTTCCTATTGATTCGCTTTGGTATTACATCCGTAAATGTTGATGCTCTAAATATATCAGATAATAACAGTGAAACAGAAGAAACAAATTCGTCATCGTTCATGATAAATAAACTTTCATAATCAATTGATAAGCTTAATTCTCTAAAAAGATTCCAGTTGATTCTGGAACATTGCACGTGAGCATTTTCAAAATTAGGTGTCAATGTTTTGCTACTCAAAATGTTCCATTGTAAAATAATTTGTTTATGATCCAATTCTTTAAAGTAATTTACAACATCATAACTGTGTGAGTTCAACACTTCAACTTCTAAATATACATGGTCTAAGCATTCCGAACCTCTAGTTGGTTCCTTTATAATCTGCTTAAGATCATGATTAGAAAAAAGATTGATTATTTCACAGTCATGCACCTTATTAAAATCTCCTACCACAATAATATAACCATGGCAGTCAAAAATAGATTGAAAGGAATTGATAAACATTTGATCATCATGTAAATTAGCATACGGCGGTCTGTAAACCGCGATAAGAATCAGGTTATCAATTTGTATAGATACAAAATCAATGACAGAATTATATTCGCTAGAATGTAACACTGTTGCATTTAATATCGATTTGCTATAAATAAGTACTCCTCCACCTCTTTTATCCAGTGATCTGTCTTTCCTAAATAGAGAATAATGAGGAATGTCAAATTCATAGTTTTCAATGTTCTTGTTCAGCCAGGTTTCAGATAGTATTATAAAGTCAAAATTGTTACTTATTATAAAATCACACAACAAAAAAGTTTTATTCTTAATACTTCTACAATTAGCATAAAATAATGTATATGAACAGGACAACTCATCTTTACTATCATCAATAGTTACTGATTTAACTTTTTCGGTTTCCTTATACTTCGTTTGTTGGGTACCGTATCTATGGTTCGTAACTGTCCGCTGTCCACCACATTCATTAACGAAACCCCGTTTTTTGTGATTTTAGAGTCGTTTGACACAGCCTTTATTGTGACTATTTCCGCTTGACTTGATTTCTGATCTAGATTCTTCTTTAACTTTTTTACCGCAGCCAGTTTTCTTTGCAGAAACGTCTTGTCTCTAGTGATGAATATGTTCTGAAAGTTACTGCATTCTTCTTTCTTTTTATTAATATCCTCAACTTGCTTGTTCGTCGGCCTTTTTGACAATTTTATCACAACTGGTCTTGGACGTTCCGATTTTTGTCCCACTCTAAAGCATTTAGTTATTTCAGCTTCAGTCGTATCTCTAATTAGAGCATTTAACTTTTCAACATCCTTATGATCAGCATTTTCCTTAAGATTAAATAAAATTAATTGTTCTTGTTTTCCAATTCTCGCAGAAACTTCATTAGACAAAATATTCAATATTTCTTCCCCAGAAGAACTGCTTTTTGTTGATATGTCATCTTCTTTAGTTATTTCGCTTAACTCAATCCATGGTTTAACATTGTCTTCTAATTTATCCATCCTATTGTTTAACGCAACGGTCAATTGCTCAATTTTTGCGCTTAAATTATCATTTCTCCTCTCTGATACATCCAATTTTGCTGAATAGTTGCTAGCATCCGACTGTAGCTTTAAAATTGTATTTTTTAAAGTTTTATTTTCCTCCCTAAGCTCCTTCATGGAGTTTTGAAGGTCCGTAATAATTTTTTCTAATTCAGTGTTCAAAAAAGTTTGAGCCATTTTAAACCGCGCGCGTCACCCAGAATTGGTAAATGTTTGATCATCATATAAACTAGCATACGGCGGTCTGTTAACCGCGGTTAAGGTCAGATTATCGATTTTTATAGACAAAAAATCAATGATAGCATTATATTCACTAGTATGTCAAATTTTTGCATTTAATACAGATTTACTATAAATGAGTACTCTTCCACCTCTTTTATTCAGCGATCTCTCTTTTCTAAATAAAGAATAGTGAGGAATATCACATTCGTGGTTTTCAATATCCTTGTTGAGCCAAGTGTCAGATAATTTTATAAAATCAATATCGTTACTTATTATAAAATTACAAAGCAAAACATTTTTGTTCTTAACACTTCTATAGTTGGCATAAAATAAAGTATATGTACAATACGACTTATCTAAACAGTTATCGACTTTTAATGGTTCAGCTTTGTTCGATTCTTTATTACTCTTTGGCCGGGTTTTGAAGATATAATTCTCCTCCCCCCGCAGTCCCCAACATTGAGAAAAGATGCATCGTTTTTTTGATATTGTACCTTCTCTCGATAAATTTCTTATAATAGCGTGATCAGAAGTGTACGGCTTCCGCTCTTGGTTGTTCTTTACCTTTTTTACTTTTGCCAACTTCCGTTGGAGAAATGTTTTCCCAAGTCCAATAAATATGCTATAAAAATTCGGATTCTCACCTTTCTTTTTTATTGATGGCCTCGATCTGCATATTCGTTGGCCTGTTTGATAATTTTACCACCCAAGTTCTTGTATTATTGGACCGTTTTACTATCCTATAACATTTAGCAATGTCAGCATGCGTCTCATCCTTGATCAAAACATTTAATTTCTCAACGTATTTTATGTTGGCATTTTCGTCAAAATTAAATAAAATTAGCTGATCTTGCTATTCCGCGCTGAGACGTCATTCGTTAATATATTTAGTATTTCGTCCCCTGATGCTTTATTTTTGATTGGCTTGTCGTCTTCCACTGTTATGTCAGCCAACTCAATCCATGGCTGAACATCTATCTGTAATTTATCTAACTTCGCATGTAGCGCCTCAGTCAATTCTTCAATTTGCGTGCTTAAAGTTTCACTTTTCTTCTTCGCTAGTTCTAATTTCACCGCAAACACATCAACGTCAATTTCCAATTTTGACATTCATAGAGTTCTGAAGGTCCGTAACGATTTTCTCAATATCAGTATGCGACAAAATCGGAGCCATTTCAAACCGCGCGCCGTGAAGATAAAATCATAAAATGTGATGTTATTTTTGGCAATAAATAATAATGTATAATAACTAAATACATGTCATACAATCGAAAATGGACAAATAAACTCAGAATTAACCTTTTTAAATGACTTCGTGTTTACAATTCACGAACGATATATATTTTCAATAAATTTTATCATGACAGAGGTTGATACAGTTACAATGAAAAATTAAAATTACAATGCTGAGACTCAAATATGAAATTATATTGTAACACGCGGCTCCGCGTTACAACCCAATGATGTTCGATTTTGACAAATACAGTGCTCTTTTAGGTCAAATAATCTAAATCTGTTCTTATACAATATTTCTCTTAACTGTGATTTTAGGAACAATATCTGTTAGTTTCAAGCAGTTTTAATTGAGATTTCTTGAACTGAAATTTTATTTGTAATTAATAGTGGTTTTATTAAAAAACAGAACCGCACCCGATCCGCGAGGATCACGCGGTGGACTATTGTGTCACAGTGAATTTATTTCGCTCAGTTGGATTATTCGCAGTTTACGCGAAGGATTTACTGTTCACATTTAACTATGACTATCTGAATTTCAGAGAATAATGGATTATTATAATGACATGAGTTAAAAACATAGCAAACAGTGAACTAATTATTTGTGAATTTTTGTCATTGAAGTCTTTATATGGATTACACATTCATTATAGTGACAACTTTTAACAGTGACATATTTTAACAGTGTATTTTCAATCGGTTGCGTGTATTCATTTCAATTCAGACATTTGTGTAAGAATAACTGCTTGTGTGCAAAACATTTTTCTTTATAAACAGAGATCATTTTAACTTTTGCCGTCCAGAAGACGGACAATTTAGTTTAACTGTGAATAGTGTTTAAGACATTCTTTTGTGTTAAAATTTGTTTTTATTGCCGACCAGCACATGGTCAATTTGGACTAACTGTGAATTCTATTTCTATTTGCAACATTGTGTACAATATACGTGTGACAACTCATCTTTGTCTTTCTCACATCAACCATCCGAAAAAGGATCAGAGACTGATCATGAGCACGGGTAGTAATAATAGCCACCATGGATATGTAGGACGGGTACAGAATCACGAACTACCCCGCAAAAATACTACTACAATATAACTAATCAAACCTAATACAATTTTATAATATACCGGTAGAATTATAAAAAATTAATACTCGTGATATTATTTATAGGTTAATAAATGTCTCATTTTGGAAGAGAAATTTCTATAAGAATTTCGGACAGCACAATGATTTTCCAGATGTTAAATGAAAAATTCAATGAACATGTATTTATTCTAAACTCCGCATAATTTAAAATGCAATAATTATTTCAAAACCAACTATAGATTCATTAATTTAGACAAAAATATATAAGTATTTTGCGTTAAAATACTGTAAATATTTAAAAGGCATGATTGTGTTGAACCGATTTCGGTATCACATTTTGTTTCATGATAAACAAAATATGTCGTTAAACGCTAAATAGCATTAGAAGATTAAATTTGTCAATGAAATTTGACAAATTGAGACAGCACGGTCGTATTCCTTACTTTGAGAATGCTCGCCTCCAGAATTTTATCTCCTGTTGGCATAAAGCCTTTATGGACTTGATTTTTTGGACTTGCGCGTTTTGTATACAACTCGTCAGTTTGTAATGGGGTTTACTTCCATAAATAACATTGGCTTCGTTTAACTAACTCCAAATGCGATTGTAGTTGAACAATATATTAAACATATTCATAATTCTAAAAAAAAGTTGATTGACTTAATTAAAGTTTAGCTAAGAGCAATTTTTCTTCGATAAAATGGGTAAAATTACTTAATTCTAATTTAAACAAAAATTGATACAAGTTATAATATGTGTAAACGAGGAAATTTCTATCAAAATACTATTAAACTTCCTATCACAAAATTCATTTAAGAATTTCATCGTTATATCGAACAAATAATAATAAAATTCATTGTACCCTTTTTATGTACAAAAACAAAAAGAAATTTTATCAGATATAAGAAAATTTTCTTTCGCATGGTCTTCTCAAATATCTACTCATGAACATATCTTTATATATAAATTGGAAAGCAAAACAAGATAGAAATACGTGAACAAAGCGAGTGTAAAAAATAGAAACCAATCAAATTGCGTGCGTCACATCCAGTTCAAACTCAATGCTTGTACGTGCTTCTTCTGCTTACATAAATCCAGCTGCAATTTGTTTATCCATAAGGCTTCGTATGTGGCTAGCTCCCTTTTGTTTCTGCATTTAGTAATTACTTTGAATGCTACGTCTGGAGAACATACGTGCGTTGTTTCGATGATGTGTTGCGCAATAGCAGACGCGTATTCACCATTTGATTTAAAACAGGCGTTCAAGTTGCAATGTTCTCTCATTCGAGTAATTAACCGTCTGGTCGATCGGCCTACGTAAGTTGATCGACAACTTGCGCATGTATATTGGTAAATAATATTTGATATCGACATTAACGGCTGTTTCTCTTTGATTGCTGGTAAAGACAAATGTGTTACCCTAAATAACACTCGTAGTTTGGCTGCATTAAATGTGCGTGTCAATGCTGCTTCAACTTTCTTTTGTGCCATTCGGGAAACTGCATCCCCCTTAAATGGGATGTTTAGGTAGACAGTTTTCTTTTCTGGCCCATAGTACGTCTGTTTCTGGTTAACTCCCCTTTTAATAATTGATTCAATTAATTGTCTGGGATAGCCATTAGACATTAAATCGTCAATTGCCTTATTATATTCATTTTCTTTAGAATCTTGACTAACCAACCTGTCAATTCTTGAGAAGCCACCACGAACTGTTGATAATTTATATTGAAATGGCACAAAACTGCTGTAATGCAAATACTGTGCAGACCATGTTGGTTTATAGTAAATTGTTCTGTTTAATTTACCATTAATTTCTTTCTTTAATAGTACATCTAGGAAAGGCAGACAGTCATCTTTCTCGTGCTCTGACGTGAAGCCGATATTCTTATGTGCTTTGTTGAAACAAATTGGAAAAAGATGTAAAACCTGGAGTTTTGTGTGATTTAATACCGACCGATCTTGATAAGCGTGTGCTTAACTTACCAAAAGTGCCAATCGATCAACTAACAATGGAGGCACTATCGATGGGCCGAAATTATGGAATACATCCTTCTAATAAATGCAATGTTGATTTTGAGGCAGCATTTGAATTGTTATTTGAACAAACAGCTGACTTGGAGCCTACCAGTATTGATTATAAAAATTGGTTCAAGGCTACACTAGTTGATCAGGCTTCACACTTGAAATCGTCTAAATGTGCAGAGCAGCATGCGTTGACACAGCAGCATCTAAATGCACTTAGAAATATCAGCAGAAATGCAGACATCAAAATACTACGCGCTGATAAAGGAAAGAGCGCAGTTATAATGAACAAATCTGACTACGTACTAAAGAGGGAAAACGTGTTAAAGGACAATACAAAATTCACACGTCTAGACGATAAATCAGATGAAATAGACAAGGTGGAGCGCAAAGTAATTAATGAAATTAAAATTTTGACAGATGCCGGATTTATTGATGAGGCCACTGCACAGAAGCTCAAGCCAGTTGGATCATCTACACCAATACTGTACGGATTACCAAAAACACACAAAAGAGGTTGTCCTATGAGGCCAATGTTGATATCAAATATTAATACCAATATACATGCGCAAGTTGTCGATCAACTTACGTAGGTCGATCGACCAGACGGTTAATTACTCGAATGAGAGAACATTACAACTTAAGCGCCTGTTTTAAATCAAATGGTGAATACACGTCTGCTATTGCGCAACACATCATCGAAATAACGCACGTATGTTCTCCAGACGTAGCATTCAAAGTAATTACTAAATGCAAAAACAAAAGGGAGCTAGACACATAGGAAGCCTTATGGATAAACAAATTGCAGCTGGATTTATGTAAGAAGAAGAAGCACGTACAAGCATTGAGCTTGAACTGGAAGTGACGCACGCAATTTGATTGGTTTCTATTTTTCACACTCTCTTTGTTCACATATTTCTATCTCGTTTTGCTTTCCAATTTATTTATTAAGATATGTTCATGAGTAGATATTTGAGAAGACCATGAAGAAGAAAATTTTCTTATATCTGATAAAATTTCTTTTTGTTTTTGCACACAGGAAGGGCACAATGAATTTTATTAAAGCTCGCATTTCAAAAGAATCTTTCAGAAAACTAGATGAACTAGTGACATTAAACTGTAGAGCGCAAAGAACGCAATTGTGGTTAAAACATTATTATCAGTGTATTAAACAATTACGGTTCCCAGGTGTTATGGTACGCAGTTTACGGAAGTCAAAACTACGAGTCAACCGAAGAAATCTTACAAGGTTGACGTATTCTAAAATTGAGGAGTTGAAGGAAGATGAAGCAGTGCTTTAGGCAAGAATTGGGTGTGTATCTTGTGTATTAGATGAACTAAGTCTTTTTTGCAAGAATGAAATTTTTGATGTTTTTGCCGACAGTTATGAAGAAAGATAAAGCAAGAATTTTGAACAAATTGGAAAAAGATGTAAAACCTGGAGTTTTGTGTGATTTAATACCGACCGATCTTGATAAGCGTGTGCTTAACTTATCAAAAGTGCCAATCGATCAGCTAACAATGGAGGCACTATCGATGGGCCGAAATTATGGAATACATCCTTCTAATAAATGCAATGTTGATTTTGAGGCAGCATTTGAATTGTTATTTGAACAAACAGCTGACTTGGAGCCTACCAGTATTGATTATAAAATTGGTTCAAGGCTACACTAGTTGATCAGGCTTCACACCTGAAATCGTCTAAATGTGCAGAGCAGCATGCGTTGACACAGCAGCATCTAAATGCACTTAGAAATATCAGCAGAAATGCAGACATCAAAATACTACGCGCTGATAAAGGAAAGAGCGCAGTTATAATGGACAAATCTGAATACGTACAAAAGATGGAAAACGTGTTAAATGACAATACAAAATTCACACGTCTAGACGATAAATCAGATGAAATAGACAAGGTGGAGCGCAAAGTAAATAATGAAATTAAGATTTTGACAGATGCCGGATTTATTGATGAGGCCACTGCACAGAAGCTCAAGCCTGTTGGATCATCTACACCAATAATGTACGGATTACCAAAAACACACAAAAGAGGTTGTCCTATGAGGCCAATTTTATCAATGGCAAATTCTCCGTTTCATGCACTAGCTAAATGGCTAGTTCGTTTACTTGAACCATTACGTAAACTACTAGGTAATTATTCGGTTACCGATTCGTTTGAGTTTGTAAACAAAATTCAAGATATAAATGTTAAAAACAAGATTATGGTATCTTTTGATGTTACGTCTTTGTTTACAAATGTTCCAATTGATGAAGCCATTGACATTATAGTCAAAGCGGTAGAACACGATATATTACCATCGCCGGTGCCAGGTCAAACTCTACGCAAGCTTACCTTATTATGCACGAAAGACGTACGATTTCGTTTTAATGGAAAAATCTACAAACAGACTGATGGTGTCGCAATGGGAAGCCCCTTATCTCCAGTTTTGGCTGAGATTTTTCTAGGGCACTAGAAAATACATCATTAAAGAGTGACATAAGTAAATGTGCTCAATATATA
>JAQBSW010010782.1:0-22725 GCA_029291075.1 Eudiplozoon nipponicum | reverse complement strand
GAGCGTTCAACACTTCAATCCACACTGGCGCTGTTACCATGTGAAAAATACGAATTTGCGCAACAAGGTGAAACGATCAACTACACTGGGAAAAATAGCACTCGTACATGTAACAGTGAACAATGCGCACAAATGGTTAATTCTCAAGCCATCAAAACAATAATGACCAGATCTCAGACATCACTTTGCAATACTGCGAGAATGACCTTTACATGCAAACACGCACACACACAAACACAAACGCATACACACTTACCAACCAGCCAAAACAAGAAACAGAAGTAAAAGCGAGTCAGATTTGTTACCACTAGCATAATCAATTGTAAACCCAAAATGTATATATATGTATGATTGTAAAGCGATGATTAGTATTCACGAAATAAATGGCCTTTATCCACTTTGTTATTAATGTGTTTTTCTTCCTAATTAGACATATACTGTGTAATATTGGTAGGCATGGACATTATATATATATTTATATATATATATATACATATACATATATATATATATATATATATATATATATATATATATATATATTAGTTCTCCGTAACGAACAATATATAAAATATAAGCATCGTCAATTTCATATAAAATCTTTATTATATTTAATAATTGTTGCACATTTCAAGTATAAAATGGATAAAAACAACATTTCGTAAATGTGTTTTATAAAGAATTCGCTTTTTCAGTACTCTGTTCTAATTTTAACTTTAGAAATTACATTATTTAAACAGTTTTAACCTATTTATTTAAAAAATTTTCATTTACATTTAATTTGCATGTCTATTGATACACGCTTATCTGGTATTACTATGTAATCGGCGATAATTCATCACATAATTTTATATACGTTTAATTATAAACATAAATTATCTTTATTTTGTTTATATATATATATATATATATATATATTTTAGAATGGAGCCTTAATAAAATTCATAATACATATTCCATATGCAAAAGGACAAATCGAGTTTATCAGATACAAGGAATGTTTCATTCTTATATTCTTTCCAAGTCCTTAAAATTGAAAATCTCACTATATATATGATAAATCAAAACAAAATATAAATAATGTAAATGTAGAAAGACTGTGAAATATGGGAACAAACAATATATTGCAAGCATCACCTAAAGTACTACCTCAATGTCCGAACATGCTTCTTCTGCTTCTACAAATCCGGCTGCAGTTTGTTTATTCATAAAGCTTCGAATGTGGCTATTTCCTTTCTGTTTTATCATTAAGTAATCATTATAAATGCTACGTCTGGAAAACATATGTGTAAGGTATAATTTGCAATTTCAAATTTGTATTCACTATTAGTTGCAAAGTTCTATCATTGGAGTAATTGACCGTCAGGTCAAACGGCCTGCGTAAATTGATCGACAACTTGCGCATGCATATTGGTAAATAATATTTGAGGTCGAAATTAACGTCTGTTTCTCTTTGATGACTGGTAGATTATATTATTTATATTAACATTTTTATTATTTTTACTATTATTATATTCTATTAGCTTGAGTCTCATTATATATATATATATATATATATATATATATATATATACATATATATAAAGAGATGTTCCTTTGCATATACTTTGGAAGGGTATAAGAAAGAAACGGTTCTTCTATCTGTTAAAATTCCTTTTACTTTTTTTACATATAAAGGCTAGCATGAATATATGTATTTTTTATATAATTGCTAAGTACTTTTAAATTTTATCTCATTTTTCCTTATTTTTAATTTAATTTTAGTTTCTTGAAAGGTATATATATATATATATATATATATATATATATATATACATATATATATATATATGAGCGTTTAACACTGCAATCAACACTGGCGTTGTTACCACGTGAAAACTTTGCGCAACGAGGTGAAACGATCAACTATACCGGGAAAAATAGCACTTGTATATGTAACAGTGAACAATGCGCACAAATGGTTAACTCTCAAGCCAGCAAAACAATAATGACCAGATCTCAGACATCACTTTGCAATACTGCAAGAATGAACTTTACATGCTAACACGCACACACACAAAAACAAACGCATACACACTTACCAATCAGCCAAAACAAGAAACAGAATTAAAAGTGAGTCAGATTTGTTACCACTTGCATAATCAATTGTAAACCCAATATGTATATATATGTATGATTGTAAAGCGATGATTAGTATTCACGAACTAAATTGCCTTTATCCACTTCGTTATTTGTGTTTTCCTAATTATAAGAATATATATATATATATATACTTATATATATATATATATATATATATATATATATATATATATATATATACTTGTCTTGGTGACAATTCTATAACATTGCACTAGACATAGGCGTGCAAAAATCAATATCATAAATGCGAGAGTGAATATTTATCGCCGGCATTGCGAAATTGGCTTATTCGTGCCAATAGTCGAACTCCAAACTAAACAAATTTCATTTGATTTCAAGAAAAATAAATATCAGAAGATTACATGGATTTGAAAGTATTACATATGAATCGCTTACACATAAATTATAAAAAACGAAATTATTTTTTTCTTTTATAAAAATAGTAGATAATAAGCAGGTACACCATTTGTATATGTTTGAATAAAAGTTCAATTTCAAATTCTACTCCTTTTGAAAACGCTTTTGTTTTGGTGAAATATTACTAGAAATATATAACATAAATTAATTATTAGTTCATTATATTCTTAAATTTCAAACAAAATATTTCATTATTTCCATTTTCGATTACGAGTTGACATCAAACAGGTAAATATGAAAAAGTTTTGTTAGAAAAAATTAATTTATCCTAGAATATTTACAAATCGTCATGAAAGCGAACAGAAGTTTAAAACTGGGAGGGAGTGTCGAACATTTAAACATCCAAACATGAGGTATTTAATTGCACAATTTTATCATCATTGGTTTTTCTGTCGCCTTTGACTATTGTGTGTCTATGAATGACGTTTGAACGGCGGCAAATTCGTGATTGATTCACATGTCGAGTTACTTTGCGTGTCAGTCTCGTTGGCTAATGATTTCTCAATGGTGTCGTCATGCTGACGCATCTTACAAACTCACTACTAATTGAAAATTTGTAATCCCAGATTTAGCCGATTTTAGGCCTACGTTTTGGACAGTTCATTCCATAATCTGTCCATAAGCATAGCGTTCGTAAAAATCTCGCAATAAAAAAACTAAATTTTGGCAAATTTGGTATCCTCATTCGACGGTGGTTATATGCTATATATATATATATATATATATATATATATATATATATATATATATATATATGCGTATATTTAAAAAATATAAATAAACTAGCCTCGATGTTAATATCTAAAATTTACCAAAATTTGGTATATTATTATATGAGATTTTATGAGAGTGTTTCGATTATATGAACAGAGAAAGGACTGTCAGATATTTGGTTGCGCAGTACGGTATCACATTTTGATTCTGCACGATTTTTATTTGTGGATAGTCGCTTTTAACTATCAGATTCCCAAAGACCAAACTGATCTCCCTCGAGTTTGTGCTCGTCGTGGCTGGGTGCTGATTGGTCTTTTTTCTCCAAAGAATTCAACATAATTCGTAATAACCACTGGAAATGAGGTTCAGTGACGAGACTAGTGAAAACCCATTAATAAACGAGTCTGATGCGCTATGCACCAGGAAATATAAATAAATCAAGATTTTACCTATTTTCATGGATATTGACAAATTTATTTTCCATACACATACATGTATTTTCTGGTAGCCTACATTGGACTGCAATGTTTTATTTCTCAATGTTTATAAAATGTTGAACTTTTTTGAAGTTACGTTTGGTCAATACCTTAAAGATTACATCTGGTGAGCGTGTGTGCGCGGTTTATATTGCTTACAAAATATAAAAAACCTGATTACATTATTTAGATCAAGGTTGCGATCTTGATATAAATGCCGATCTCAAAATAATCATAACTTTCTCAATATAAACTAGGCATTGAATAATGTAGAAATCGCAATTCATCCGGTAGACCTGTTTCGTCTTGATTGGTAACTCATCACCTTTTGTCCAGAATTTTCCGTACGTGGTGAATACCCAATAGGTACGAAACTTAACTTTGTATTAATTTTAACAGTATAATTGTTGCGGTGGCCATTTTTGTGTCCGAAGGCGCTCAAACGGCTATACTTATAGTTAATATAAATACAAAATAAATTTTAAATTGAAGCGCAAGAATTAAAATAACGAAGAAACAGAAGAATGCCGATAGCAGAAGACGAGCCTCAGAAATTTGAATAAATAAATAATAATCACATAAAATTGTTCTATACGAGCGAACTTCTTCAAAAAATTTAACTAAAAAACGGAGTGCGTCTATTCATCACGTATTCTTGTGATAGTTTATAAGGTTTGGTTGGTATATTTTCTTTACAGATGAGCACTTTAACTGCAGAGTTTGTGGGAATTAATTTCAGATTAGATGAAAAATATTTCATGCACTTTGAAGGAATTCGCATAAAAGTCACAACCAAATTAGGAAAGTTTTAAAACTGTAATAAATTTGCAGAAGTGGTGGTGACAAAAGGTTTGTCCGCAATTTTTTCTAGGAAGCTCGTAAAAATATTAAAAAACAATTTTACCTGTATATTAAAAGATTAAGACTATTTAAACTCTAAAACACCAAGGAAACCAAATCAGTACGAATTTTCTCTAATTGTATTTAAAATATAACCGATAGATTTTTTAAATGCTCTAATTTAAATAGTAAAACAATAGAAAGAAAGACTAAAAAAATAAAATATTTATTTGTTATTATCAGCAGGAAAGTAAAATATTTAAATTTGTTTTAAATAATATCTTTAAATTTAATTTAAAAATACATAATTCAAATGATTTAGAATCAATTGTTAAAATCTGTTTTTCAGGTTTGATCAATCCTGTTTCATTAAATAAAAGGGGATTTTGAAGTTTAAATTTCATCAATTCAATTTTGCTTATTCGATGAAGAAAGCAATCGAATTATTGATGGTGATAAATCACCTGCTGGTCAATATCTTTAAATATAATGCTGTATCATTAACATGAATATTTCGTCCAGTTAATAATCTAGCGATCGCGGATGATCGTTCCATCGAGGTTCAACCTTAAAAAATTAACAAATAAAAAAGTTATATCATACTTCTGATCACACCAGTACCCAAGTCACAAAAAATCAGAGCGAAAAATAATAAAGTGATTAAATATCAATCAGAGATGTTTAAATTGATTAAATGACGTATGAATAAATTCTGATGGCTAACCACATGATTCTGTCTTAGAAAAATATTTTTCATAAGTTGGTTAAATTAGTATAGGTTTATTGATTTGAGTTCAGGTAAAAGCAGAACCACATTTTCAGTTCTTAAATGATTGTTCCTACAATACCAGAAAATTATGAACTATTATACACCGATGTAATAAACGCACAAACATATACATATACTTAATAAATTTATGATAAATTATATATAAATTTATTTATAACTAAAAATAAATCAGTTCAGAATGCGTTTTTGTTATTTTGTTTGCACATATTTTTGCTTCGACTTGTATAACTGAACAAAAGTCGGATTAGAAAGGTTTTCCTATTTTTAAATTTTGACAGGCAATATAAATTAAGTGCTCCATTTTTAAGATTGCTCGCTCTAAGTAATATTGCAATTTCGTTTTGAGATTCACCATTAGGTTAATAAAAGTGCAAGAAAATTACATTTTATAGGAATGGCTTGAAAATGGAATTGTTTATGAAATATTAAATTAATTTAAAATCTTTGATCGATGCTAGAATCTATGGGTTTACAGGAGTAACATGTCTAAGTTTTAATTCGCTATTTTTGTGAAATTTAGCCTTTCCCAAAAACCGTCGTCTTGGTATTCTCTACACGCATAGAATTTAAAAAAACCCATCTTTGGTACCTTTTACAGGATCGATATTATATATATATATATATATATATTAATTTGGCTTTAAAAACATAATGCCGAAGAATTAATATGAAGTTAACTCCATTACTGCTTAGATGCACAATCGTATAAGAAATGGAACCGTCTTATTGTTCCAAATTACTTGACCACATATATATTTGGCGTAGTGTGGGCCCTTCTTATGTGTCTCCAGTAACTACGAAACACATGCGTACATGAGATTATACATTTTATAATGTTGACTTTGGTATATCTAAATGGTCCTTTTTAAACTAATTTTTTCATAGGTACTCAATAATTATAAGCAATTTCGTTTATACTTACATGTAGATCTCACGAATATTCTGTAGCGAATAGCATTTTTAAACAATATTCATAACAACTAGAGCTTTAACATATGGCTGGATCCACGAAATGCAGAAAGTTGATGTTCTAAATAATGTAAATGACGTATTTACACTTAAATTAATTTCCCGTCTTCAAATTCGTCAAGATTGGTGGAATATTTATTATACTTTTTTAAGATTATGCACCTTGCATTAACAAAAAAATTGGATTAAATTGCGTCGAATAAAATCATCAATTTTGTTACTTAAATAAATAAATTAAATTAAATTTATTCGAAATTGTTTTTCAAGAATTCATTTCAAAGTCTACCGTCCATGCCAAGAAGACAAATGGTCAATAAATATATTTAGTTTATAATGGATATATCAAAAGAGAAGTAATATGGGAGATTTCGTTCGCAGCTCAATTAGCTGACTATAAATATTTATGTTAAATTATGCGAACTAGTCTACCGTAAATTTTTTTCTGCCAAATTCCGTTATGTAGAGGATGATACTATTCGAGTATCCAGTGGAACGTAGTGAGTGAATTTTAACATGGTCCAAGCTCTCTTTTACTTTTGGGATATATTAACAAACAAGATAAGTGAAACAACATAACGCAAATGGGAAACGGGCAAACAGCTCTTAGATAAATTCAACGCGATTAATGATGCCATCAGCCGGTGACATTTTGAGGAATGCACCTCTTACTTATTTTATCAACATGGTTATTATTTCTAAAGTTTGGCTTAAAATTTTATTATAAAAAACATTATTGAACGGTTTCCATTAAGCTTACAGATGTAGATTTTGAAACCTATTGAAAGCAAACAAGAAGTAAAAATTGGAATTTTTACATTATTATTGTAGAAACAGAATGGGTAGCTTAAACCTTTTAGGTAGCATCTTAAAATAGCACACAAATAATTTTGGATTTAAAATAGCTAAGTAATACATTTAAATGTGCGAATAGCAGAACATTTATTTTACCTTTGTAGAATGAGCGAAATACTCATACAAATCAGGAATCATTGTTCCTACAAAGCCAGCAAAGCTTAGTGCCAGAACCCATTCTGAGATTGTAGAAATCATATGCTGCGTGTACCCCTGTTAAAATATAAATATTATACAAAGTACACACAAACCCAACTTAGAAAAGTTGCATATTTAAAATAAAATTCTTGGTCAATTCAATCAGTAAAATTGAGAGAACAAAAATTTAAATTAAACGAAATATCCACTTTATTTGGAGATTCTTCGCAAATATTTATTTTAATAACTTGAAATAATTGGTTTTCATTGTCGATTTTATAAATAGTATATTGATATGATTTTACGACGCTTTCACTCAAAAATATCATAGTTATGTAACACTATTTTACGGCTGGAAATATTTATGAACGTAACTATCATAAAACCCTCTTGCCACATCATTTAATCAAACGAATTTTAATTAATTTACACGTCGTGATAATAGTATTTATATTATTTATTAATTTAAGTTGAACCGTAAGCAGTGATTCTGACTTTCCTTAATTAATTTACGTCACATTTAATGTCTTAAACTGGTGCTGCAGGATCCCAACTGTTCACGAAAGAGATTGGCTCTATCTAAGCTTTGTCCATAATATTATCGACGAGTCAAAATTATGTAACAAGAAATTATTATGAGAATTAGAATGAAAATAATACTTTACTTGTTCTTCAAATTCGCTTTCTATGTAAATGTTTACAAACCAATCCTGATTGGCCGAGTAAAGCCGAATTGGTTCAGGCCTAAAATGTAAAATTTAAATCACGTTCGGAACCCCGAAAATATTGCTGAATTAATGGTAATTCAATTACTAAGGTAATTAAGCATAATGTTTTATTTTATTTTACATTTTTAAATAAAAGATATATTAGGCTTATTTAATGAAAAATGTTGTTTAAAAGAATGAAAAATTTACGAAACTGGATTAATCGAAATTACCTGATCTGCGTTTTGACTAACACAGTTTTGATTCCAGTTGTTTTGTTTCTTCAATATATTTTTCTGTCGTCGTTGTCGGCTGTCTTCTTCAGTTTATTAAGTATCAAAAGTGTTACAAATCAAAATAATGGGGCAAGCGCAATATTTACTCTGGCCATATGGTTTGTACTTCAGTCAAACCTTTCCCTAGATATCTACTTGTCACCTGTGCCTGCGTATCCATAAATGTAAGTAAGATTTGAGTCGCTGAATATGAATTTATCATTTACATGCGTTAGACTATTTGTTTTATACAACCAATTTAAAATGAAGTAACTGCGATCACCATCAAATTTTCGGGGGTGAGGAAACCAATAAATTAGAAACTCTCAACATAACCACATGCTATTGAAATTGATAAAATTAGAAATCCGGACGAACCACGCATTTGTTAAATTTCAATGAAACCACTCAGTTTGTACTCAGAATAGGCTCGTTTAATAACAGTTTTTGTCATATCATTAAATAAGCCAACGTCACAAATGTGCATGTTTACGTGTATACATTACTAAAAAGATTCGGTTAAATATAATTGATACACTTTTACGCCCATCTAATTAATACTGCGGTCAATACAAATTAATTTATCATAAGCACGTGATAGACTAATTAATTGTTCCTAACATTTTAAATAATATACTACTAGAGTGATTTAAATAGATAGGATGATGGAGGAGGGAAGACTCAAAAAATCCTATTCAATAAAAAGAAGCTTAATTAAGAAATAAAATAAAATAAGTGACGGTTAGACAAGAAAATTTTGAAAATTATTTAAAGAAAGAATAAGCAATATAAGGAAGGAAGATAGAATCCCATTAATGAGCGTTCATCTCACTAAGACGTTTAAAAGCAAGCCATCAGTTAGACGTTAAATGTATAAGGACTGTACCTTCAATAAATGATTAATCAATAATTAAATAATAAGCCCTTTAACAAGACAGTGGTAATCCGATGTTTTTAATCTTTTACTGGAGCTAGCTTCAGATTCTAATTCATGCAATCTTCTTTTCCTCTCATTAGCTAATTCTGTGTTCCAAAACGAAACTAACGATTTTTCGGCAGCTGTTCCATTCATAATATCATACCTTGATTTAAATTCGATAGATTTTCTAATCAAACTCGTCATCCAGTAACAACTACATATTGCTATGTGTCTACAATCATCGCGGCTAGTAGTGTGTCCGGTCTCCACTATATGACGGACAAAATCAGATTTAGCAACATGTCCATAATTACATGCCCTTCTATTTTCGCCTCTACTCACCTTGATCGGGCGCATGGTCTCAATAAACTACATGAGATTACAATTATTACATGGTATTTCATATACTCCTGTTGTTTCCAAGGATTCAATATTTTCTTTTTAGTTAAGGAGTATAGTTTCTAGTGAAACGGAGTGTTTAAAAACGACGACGTAAGTGTCAAATATTTCATTTTTAAGAACTTGATTAAATCATAGTAATATTCTTAAATATTTTGTTTGAAATTAAATTTTAAGTTAAATGCGTATGGTATTTCTCTTAAGCATGAACTTCATATAAAAATTGTGAACACTTTGGTTCGTGATTTAGATTAACGTAAAATTATACTTATTAAGATTAAACTATATTAAGATCGATGTTAACATCTCTTTTGCACACAGATGATTTTTTATCAATATTGAAGTTTAGTGATAAATCTCGTAATAGAGAAAGCAAAAATGGTCATAATTTGACATGATAGATTACTGACTAATTTGGTGTTGTATAGATCTCTCCAAGAAAGTATTATTTTAATTATAACAGTTAGATACTGTTTGTGACGGAGAACTAATGTATATGAAAGTATGTATAAGGTTTTGCAATCACAGTTAACAATTAGTTCAATTATGACCAGAAGGATAAACAAAAGACAGCATGAACGGAAATTATAATCACGTGCACATTCGTTCCGTGCTTACTGGCGACTCAGCAGTAAGAGCCGGTATTACGCCCTTTACCCACTATATATTTAGGTTATGGATACGGGAAAATAGAACGGTACAATTTCCTAGAGGAATGTAAAACCCTGTAGAAGTGATGCCAGCACCATATTAAGCCTCAAGGCTAACTCACTCTATATAGTATATACTGAGTCTGTAAAGAATGCCATCATTATGGCTATTTTGTCAGTACCCGATACCAACACAATTGTACGGAAATGGTACATGGTACTAGCACTCTGATAGCCGAGTCGATAAATGGTACCACCATGATGGATATCAATGTATGCTATAGCTCAACAAAATTGAGAATTAAAAGTAGTTCTGAACACCTGTCACCATGTATCGACTCGATAACCACAGTGTTAGAACCATGTAACATTTCGGTACTATAATGTTGGTATCGAGTACTGACAAAAAAGCCATAGATTTGGTATCTTTTACAGACTCGGTATATATTATATAGTGTAAGTTAGCATTGAAGTCGCATTGTCGACACGTTATATGATGTTAGCTTCACTTCTACAAGTTTTCTCATACGTCTAGGAGATTGTACCGTCCTATTTTCCCAAATTCCTCACCAATATATGTACTTGGTAAAGGACGTAATACCGGCTCTAACTGATGAGTCGCCTGTAAGCACGAAACAAATGAGCACGAGATTGTACTTTCTGTTCATGCTGTCTTTGGTTTATCCTTCTGGTTATAATCGAACTAATTTTTTATTAGGTTCGCAGCTCATAACACATAATAAGTAATTTAATTGTAACTAATCGGATAGTAAATCTTAAGAGGGATCAAGTTGAATTACTTAACCCTGCTTTTAACATGGTAATTCCTGGTGTAAGATCAGTTAAAAATGAGGTAATTACCGAGGCGTAATATCTTTCTGATAAGGATAGGCTAAATTTGAATTAGACGCTGATTCAATGGATTTAACACACCAAAAGGATAAATTTAAGCCAAATTATGAAATTCAACGTCTCAGAAAAGAATTAATTTCGAATAATATTATATGCTTAAAAGCGGATAAAGGTGGGGTTACAGTTCTGATGAGTCAATCCTATTATAATAATAAAATGTTAGAACAATTGATTAATGCGGAAGTATAAACTGAAACCACGAAAGACCCCAAGGATAGGTTACAAGGTAATGCAAAATTATTAATCAATAATATGATTGCTAGTGATTAATTGGATTCGGCGCATGGTAACAATCATACAAAGAGACACAGTTGCACTTATAGTGGATGGTTTTGTTAAAATGCATAAGTCTAGTTATCCTTGAAGAATTATTGACAATGCCCAGTACTCCCCAACATATAAAATTTTAAAGTTTGTGTCATCGAATAAGAAAATATTCCTCTCTCATTGTCAATCTCGTATCAGTTGGTTGGAAGTTTTGTTAAAGGTGTACTAAATGAAGGTAACAGATTAGTAAACTTGGATTTAGTATCTATGTATACGAATATAGCAGTACCTGAAGCCATGGAATATTTGCCACGTTAAAAAGTTGGTCATTCCTTAATATTAGAAGGAAATAAATGACGATTGGACACGTCAAGAGGATAATGTGTATATGTGTTTCCGCTGCTTAATTTAAATTTAGGAAAGAACTTTATAAACAAATTTGAGGGGTCTCAATAGCACAACTTTCGTCGAACTCATTAGCAAACATTCCTTGGAAAATAATCTTCTAGATAAGACTCCAGTAAAACGAAAATTGTACCTACGGTTCTTCGATGACATACTAATGATTTGGAACCATGGTGATGATAAAATGATAAATTTCTTAAATTTAACGAATCGAATGAGCGAAATTCAATTTACGCAGTAAAGGAAATCATCAGACGAATTACGATTTTTGGATGTCAGTTTAATTAGAAATGATAAGAAATTAGAAAGAAATATTTTAAGAAGAGATACTCACTCGGGAATCGTTCTTCATTTTAAGTCCAATCACACGTATCGCATGAATATCGGTATTTTAAAGTCATTAACATTTAGAAGCCTTATATTAACAGATATAAACCATAGGAAGTTAGAATTAGGAAGATTGCTAATGGTTATCTTCTTCATTTTATAAAAGCAAAAATGATGGATGCAGTAAAATAATTAATCCTTATTTGAGGTACATAAAAGCAGATAAAGGGAAGGAAGAGCGTAGTATCATGATACGTCCAGACTCTAAATAGAGTAGAAAAGTAAAATCAATAACCTTAAAATACAATATAAGGAACGATTAAAACAGTCACTTACACTAGAAATTAGACTCCATAAACAATAAGAAATTATTGAACTCTAAGCAACATAAGGAATGTATGAAATTCCATGCAATGATTTCAGCCTCATGTATGTTGGCGAGACCATGCGCCCGATCGGGGTAAGAAGAGGGTTGCTGGAATAGCATAGCAATATGTAATCGTAACAGGATGACGAGATTGGTTAAAGACTCTATCAAAATTAAATCTAGAGATGATATTATGAATGAAACAGCTGCTGAACATCGTTAGGTTTGATTTGGGATACAACATTGGTTATTGACAGGAAAAGATGATCGCATGAATTAGAAACTGAGGCTAGCTCCAGTAAAATATTAAAAACGTCAGATTAAGACTTGCTTGTTAGTGGGCTTATTATTTAATTATTGGTTAATCAATTATTGAAGGTACAGTCTTTCTAAATTTCACACATAACTGTTCGTTTGATTTTAAAACGCTTAGAGATTTGGACGCCAATTAAATGGCTTCCACCTTCCTTTCCTTTATTGCTTATTCTTTCTTTAAATAATTAAAACAGCTTTCTTGTCTAAGCGTCACTTATTTTATTTCATATTTTAATTAAGCTTCTATTTTTATTGAATAGGATTTATTGTGACTTCTCCACCCCCACCACCCTACGTAATGAAATCACTCTAGTGGTACAGCGTTTAGAATGTTAGGAATAAATAATTAGTCTGGCACGTGCAAATGGTAAATTAATGTTTATTGACTGCAGGTACATTTAGATGTAAGTACTTGTGTATTAAATATACTTAAATGAATTTTTAAAATTATGTATATGCATATACACGCAAATGTCTGACACGCGCATATTTAATGATCTGATAACAATTGTTATTAAATAAGCCTATCCTAAGTACAACCTATGTGTTTTGAAGAAATTTTATCACGTGTGTGGTTTGTTCGGATTTTTAATTTTATCACTTACAATGACATTTGGTTATGATGAGATTTTCTAATTTTTTGGTCTCCTCGCCCCCGAAAATGTGAGAGCGACCTCAGTTACTCCATTTTAAATGGAGTATGTAAAAAATTGTATAACACATGTAAATGGTAAATTTATATCTGGCTACTCTAGTCTCACTTAGATGGATGAACGTAAACACAAACGCTTGGCACGCAATTATCTATTGAAATGTCGGTCTGAAGTATTAATCATATGACCAGAGGAAATATCGCACTTGCTCACTTAGTTTGTTCTGCAAATCTTGTTCTGATGAGTCAACTGAAAATGGCGACCGACAACGTCCACCGAAATATATTGAACAAAAGAAAAACTGAAATGCGTACTGTGTTATTCAAAACGCCGATCAGGCAATAATAGGATTATATCTTATGCGAAACACACAGAAATCAATATTAATATTCTTAAAATCGTGGCCTCGTGTAGTTTCACAGGTATACCTAAAAAAGTGTTTCAGGTGCAATTGGACCTGGGCCCATCGTTGATTGCTTCACATGAAATTAATCAGTAACCATCTAGGTTAACTATCCAATTTAAGTAAAAATGATAAAATAATGAAGTTATTTTACGCATCGCAGTTTTATGCTATTTGTGATTGTTTTAATCCATCTGATGGCCAGGTACAGTGATTTTGCAGCATGCGAGTAATTAGCCTTTCTCGTCTGCATTTAAATTGGACTGCAAAGTGGTTCAGTGGTTAGAGTAACAGATTCTGAAGCAGATGTGCCCAGATTCGAGCCCTATCTGCGGCAAATTCTGGATAGTATGTGAGGAGTTCCCAATAAGGACGGAACCGGTCTACTAGATGAATTGCTTTTTCTATATTATACAATGCTTAGTTATTACGGTCAAATGTAGAAATATAGTGGGACTGGTGTTTATATCAAGATCGCAAACTTGATTCATGTAGCTGTCATCACCGCCCCTGCAACCATTCTTCGTTAAATTACATAAATGTTCAATTCAATACCACTTCTCTATGTAGCCGGATGCCTATTTAATAATGACAGGTTGGGGAGGATTATTTGGAAATTTATGTTTAACATGTAGGAAAGTCAAACAAAGAAACATTAATTAGTATATAAATGAAAATTTCGTTTAGTGTGCGACAGTATGGCTCAGTGGTTAGAACAGCCGATTACAAAGAAACGTTAGTTAGTACATAACTGAAAATATTGTTTATTGCGCAGCAGTGTTTGGTTATAACAGCATATTACGAAGCAGACGTGTCCAGGTTCGACCCTTGACCTTGGTGAATACTGGACAGTCTATATCAAGATCGCAATTTAGATTTATGTAATAAAGAGGTTGCTGAATGGAATTAGGGACACTGGTTTAAAACAAATCCTGTATGCAATCTTATATGATTTCACAGTTATATTTAATTTAACTGAAAATTTTAAAAGAACTTGTTATTTTATGCTTTAAAAAATAAAAGTTTAAAAAAACCTTTTTGTCATTTTGCGTAATTTTCTGCCTGGAAATAGTTTATTTATATCAGAAAGGAAATATAACTATTGCATCACTGCATATATTTACTAGATGTCTAAATTTTTGATCCAGGTTTTAGTTTAGCTGATTTGTTGTAAGCACAAAATCAAAGTTTTCTGAAATGTAAATCAAACTAGTTAAATTTCTTCCTATTGAAAATATTTTTAATTACTTATTAACTCACACTCAGCATTTAAAATTTCAAATTTGTGGTATTTAGTAAACAAATTATAAATTGTCCGTAGATTCACTTACATATCATAGAAAAATAAAAGGATTTGGCGTGGATTGTTTGAGAAGTCTCAAACTAATGCATATGTTTTTCAATCTGAGCCTGACAAAATCCTGGTTTCAAATTAACCAAGGAAAGAAAGACATAATGAGAGATAAGCTATTGTAAAGTTAATGGTATCGTAACTCTATGACAGTCAACACCAGCTCATAAACGCAGTAGTGCCAGATTGGCGAATAATATTTGCAAATAAAATAAATAAACAATAAGGATATTATATAGAACCCGTTTAGCAAATGAAATTTTAATAAAATAATGGCACGTCATAGGATGTCTATTTTTGAATGTGTGTTAAGCAATTTTTTTGTATTAGAAAGTAAATTGATAACAACAATGTGAATCGAAACATAATTATTTTTATTCTAGAATGTCATCACAATTATGAAGCCACATATGTAGCTCTATGTTGTGTCTTAATAAATTTACTCGAATAAATGGATAAAATCAATTCCAAAATTTCTTAAAACACCAAAAAGCTAGGCAAGAGCAACTTCCATTTGACATACTCATGTACAAAGTAATAATATAAGGTAGAATAAGACAGCTAATTAATGTCATATAAAAACTGATTTAAGCTCCGGGTACCTTTTCACGTCAATACTGCTGGTTAAAGAAACAGTTCGATTGACTAGGCAAATCTTCAACTAGCATTATTTATTTTTTCTGCCGATTATTGATGTCAGTCACTTAATCGTGCTAAATGGAAATTAAGGTTTGAATATCACTGTAACTACTCAGACTAATCCGCCGACATATTGCCAAAATGAATTTCAGATTTAATTACACGGTACCAATTAAAACCACGTAATTTGCCGTTAACCAATGACATGTGACCTTGCGCCTGCACAAATATAGAAGCACGGTGTATTTACCATGCGCATCACACACGTGACATTTCCGTTCTGCGCACTACCGGTGCTTGCTGTGGCTCTATCTACTTGACTGTTTACATACACAGACTTCTGGACTTTTGGTTATCACACTGTGTCACCTAGTCACTTGGACTTCAGTCACGCCCATCTTCTTGTTGCGGAACAACTAGTCATACGTAATCGATTATCTATTAATCGGACTTCTACGTGTGGCAGCCACCACGGTGTTGGCGTAGATCTTCAGCAAGACAACTCTCAGCCTTCGAAAAGAAACTCACCTTTCTGGATTAGACAACTTTACTCATCCCGGTGCTTCCATACGAAGGAACACCAGCCAATCAACCAGTGCCGACCTCAAGTGTCTAGAAGTATTTCTAGGTACCTCAACACTTCCAAACATTCTTGGCATTTGCCGGAGAACGCAATTCCGGCCCTGATAAGGTCTGCCCACAGTAACTCTCTTTCATTATCTACGGTTTGTTAACTATTTTGTAAAGTAGCATGGCATTTACTTGCAGCCGGGGCGAATAATATTAGAAAGTAATATATGTAAACAACAAGGATATTATATAGAACCCGTTTATCAAATGTAATTTCAATTGCATAACGGTATGTCATAGGATGCCCACTTTTGATTGTGCGTTAGCAATTTTTGTGTATTATAAGGTAAATTGATTGAAACATTTTGGATCTAATAGTATTTATTATTATTTTAGAATGTCATCATAATTATGAAGTCACATATGTAGCTCTTTGTTAACTCTCAATAAAATTTTTCGAATAAATGAATAAAATCAATTACAAAATTTCTGAACACCCCGAAAAGCTAGACAAGGGCAACCTCTATTTGACATACTTATGTATAAATTAATAATTTAAAGTTGAATAAAACAGTTAATTCACGTCATACAAAAACGGATTTAAGCTACTGATACCTTTCAAAGGCAATATTGCAAGTTAAAGTAACAGTTATATTGAATAGGCAAATCTTGATTTAGCATTATTTATTTTTTTGTGCTGATTATTGATGCCAGTCACTTCATCAACCTAAATGAAAATTTAAGTTTGACTATCATCATTATTTATTAAAATTTAGCTAGTAAATAACTACTTTCTGCAACTTTAAGAACATCACCCTGTGACGTTTAATTCTTTAAGGCATTTTAAATATTTTTACTAGGAAGCAATAGCGATGACAATAATGGTGATAAGTACATTATGTCAAATAAAAAACACCAAGATAAAACATAATTTTGCATGGTGCTAGAAATACTTTGGAGTAGCGAAAGAGCACGAAAAAAATGCGTTCACTTAAACAAATATTGACTATGTAGTTTAATAGCAATATTCTCCAAACTAAAAAGAAATTTCACACAACCTTCATTAATTACCATTGAAAATCGATGTCTTGATTCCTTACACATCCACATACAATTGTACTTTTAGTCATGGACACATCTTAGACTAGATTCTAGTTTTAAGCCCAAAGTTAAGGTATTTGCTTCGACAAGCTTTAATTAAATTAATTGCTGCTTCTTTAATTTGTTTTAGTGTAGAACTGCAAGACCGCCATTAAAATGAAGGGAGAAAAATTTTAGACCTTTTTTCTATATTTATTGAAAGTCATATTTTTAGACAAGAAATAATCACCTAGCTCTTTTGTTTGTCAACCAATCGCAAAATACAAAAAAAACCCCTTCATTAACGAGGAATAACGTGCTCCCCTCTTTTGCCATTAGTAGAAAATATAGGCCAACTAAATGAAATGAATCAACCAGAAATGTAAATTTTATATTTTGAAAAACAGAGATTTGTCTCCCACCACGAAGAATGTTTGAAATGCGCCACAACCTTTACCTAACGTCAATTTTCCTTCCTATTGCGCGAATGTTTACAAGCAAAAGTAATTGATGCTAATTTAAAGTGCGTAAATTTAGTTTCAATAATTGTTACATCCCATTGCAATATTAATACATTAATATGTATAAACGGTATTTGCCGCTTAGCTTCTAAATAAAATAATTATCAAATTGATTTTCTCCATCATCGCCGCTCATTTTAATTATATTAAGCAGTATGTTAGAAATAAAATCAGCGTAATTTTTGATTTGGTTAGTTATATTATTTGGCTGACAAATGTAGGTTAAACGAATATAATTAATTTTAATCAAACTTGTTATCTTGATATAAACACCTGATCCATTATGTACATACATTTGTTAGTATAAACTAAATATTGTATAATGTGGAAAAGACAATTCAACCGGTAGACCGGTTTCGTTCTCATTGGGAACTCATCACGTACTGTCCAGAATTGGCCGCAGACAGGGTTCAAACCTGGGAACGACTGCTTCGGAGTCCGGTGCTCTAACAACTGAGCCACCCTGGCAAATGTTTGTGTATAATAAGTTGACTTTGTTGGTTAAATCTCTATATCGAACAGAATTTTCACAAATGCAACGCTTAATTATTTATAATGAAAACTCTATTGCACATTAAATGACATAGGCATCATTTGTATTTCCAGATTGCTACATTTTATTATTCCAGTTTAAATATGACATGTAAAGAGCACCCGAAATTGGCTTTTTGATGAGTTTCGATCAATTAATCTGAAAATCTTGCCAGTACTACTTTTGTTTCTCATTATGTCATTGGCTGACTAATTAATAACGACTGGTGCATTATCATGCTTCTAACTGTTATTGCTTTATACAGTACATCAAAATTCGTTATGATGCAGGAAATGTTTTTATTCTAAAAGTGTTCATCCATGACTGATTTTTCCACATTTTCCATGCTATACAAAGTGAGAATTTGTGGCAAGTGCGGAATAGGTTTTGTATAGATTTTTTCCTGTAAGATCTTTAAACTGGCTTTTTAATATGTTTTCTATGTGTGATTATGCGCAAGTAAGCCATTGATTTCCATTAACTAATCTCCCAAATATTTTTGTTGGAAACAAGATTAGCATCAATGTTGGGAAGCTGGATTCTTTATATATGCTTAGGTAATAAATAAAACAAATCATGGCGGGTTTCATTCATATTGTTGTACAAAGGTATATATATTTATGTATATGGTTTATATAACCTAAAAATAGGGTAGCAATTTACATGCAGCCTTCTGCTAGAGAATGATTTCGTCCTTACTGAAAGACTCATGATTAGTAGCGTATACTGATACTGAAAGTAATTGCGGACACAAAGACGCAGTAAACAAGCTGTATGTCTCATGCCCTTTAAAGTTATAGAAACAATACATTATATATATATATATATATATATATATATATATATATATATATATATATACAACATGAACTAAACATGACATAAGATAGCAAGTTAGGTTTATATCGATAAATATGCATATAGAAAAAAATTCTTCATAAATCATTGTTTCAGTATCACTTCCTTGGGTGTCATGATGTCTGTTTTATAATGACAGGTGGCTAGCTGGTAAATTAGGTCAAAAGAGATGCCACATTAATTCTACCGGAAGGAAAGGCTATCCAAAAACACAAACCGGTATATAACTGAAAATAACATGTATTATGTGGCAGGGGTATCGCGGTGAATAGAAATCCAGAATCCAACTCTAATGTTCGGTTTGCATCGTATCTGCGAAAGTTTCTGGACAGTAGTTGACAAGATTCAGGCAGACAGAAAACCGTTCTAATGGATGGATTGCGTTCACTATATTAAGCAACACTTAGCATTTACTAAAAACGTATATATAACAAAATTTGGCAATAAATATTTGAATCAGTTTTACTTCCACAGATGGTATGGTGTATATTACATAATGAAAGGTTGTGGGTAGCTAGTTGAAACTGAAGGAAAGTTCAACCCCTAACATAGGTTAGTATATAAAAGATAATTGCCTGTACAGTGCGGCAGAAATGACTCAGTGGATCCACTGCCAGATTACGGCACATTCTTCATAGAACTTCACGAGTTTCTAATAATGGCAAAACCAGTCTACTGGCAGAAATACCTTTGATAATTTGGTCAACGCTTAGTTTATGCTGAAAAAATATGATTAAAATTGAGCATCAATTTTTTACTGGAAACCAATATATATGTTTATATATTTTTATATATTTGGTGGGTGTATGAACTGGTCCTCTGATTGTGCATTGTGGTTTTAAATGGAGCTCATTTTCCTAGATTATACGTTCATCTTTAAAATCAGTTCAACCCATTATGCTGACTCTCTCCAATGAGATACCAGTAGATCGGATGCATCTTTGGAATTAAGCCTAATATTTATTATGGATTTAAACATTTTCTTTTCTCTATGTGAACCATATTTTACACAGTAAATTATGATGCTTTGTCCAGATGAACACAAATTTGTATGAAAATAAATTTAAAAATATCTTGGTATCTCCATTATAAAAATATGCTGTTTATGTTACAAATAGTTTTCTCATGTTAAAATAGATTTTGCGAAATTTAAATGATCTTAGATTCACTGATCCATATCGGTCAGTTGCTCATTTAATCGATCTGTTAATCTTGTCTGCTTCATTAGCTTTTTGGTTTACATTTCATTAGTCCCTATCACAAGGCAAGACTGCAGGTAAAATACGATAATACCAAAAATTATATTAGTTTGATAAATTCTTTTAAACCGATTTATATTTTAGCAATAATAGTTTATAAAGATTACCAATTTTATTTTAGTACCTTCATAGATATTTTAAACCAGTTGTTAACATGTAGTCGCCTGATTATACCCAAAAATGTAGGAAACTACATCCAGTTTCACATCCAATCAATTATTAACAGTAGTAGATTTCTCCAAAATTACAAATTCAATAGAGCATGCATTACTAGTGAATTATAAAAAGATTAAATTGCCAATATAAGTCTAAATTTAAAAATATTTATTCAGACTCTTTAATATGTTAAATGGAAAAATGTTATTCCATTTGAATGCATATTAATTTCACACATATATTCGTGATGATTGGTTTTTAGGTTTAAAAAATCGTTATAGACTGATTATTAAACGAAGTTTGCAATAAAACAAATCTGTAGGGATTTGACTTACAAATAACGAAACATAGAAACAAAATAGTTTATACAGAATGGACTGATAATAGCAACCAAATTGGTGGCTCAGACACAAACACAATGAACAAATTTCTGTTGATACAAGGAAGAATATTTTGTCCCAGAATGAGGACAATTGAGTATAGCCTATCTTGTTTTAGCAGTTACCAGTAGCAACTAACCCAATACCACGTTTGCCCCTATTATTTTTCTCCGCCTTATTTTTTCATTTTTCCGAATTCTCAACCTATTGTAAGATATCGACTCTTGAATATTGTTCCATTTAGTTATTCTGTATTTATTTAATATGCAATCAGATTAGTATGCTAATCTGATTTTCATCAATAGCAAGACGTCGATAAAAATTTTATTTTCCGCAGGTTACAAAGATTACTATTTTGGTCAAGTCTGCGGATTTTATGTAAAATACACACACATCGCCAATTTTAGTATGCTTGTCGTTTTACTTTCGTTACATTCTGATGATGGCCTTGGAAACTCAAAGCTTGAGTACGTTTTACACTATGTAATCAAATTTCAACTAATTTGTTACTCAGCAAATATCTAATACACAATTTCATATATATTAGATCTCCAAAATAAATAGTACCTAACCTTATTTTATGCTGGTCTAATATAAATTTCTAACCTATATATATATATATATATATATATATATATATATATATATATATATATATATATATATATATATATATATATATATATATATATATATATTTGCAGGTTGCACGGGATTGGTTTATGGAATACGTAAGCCACAATTGCCCAGGGCCAGTCAATTAAATTGTATTTTATTTTGAGTAAATTTATGAGATGGCGATATATTCAAGCAAACACAAAATATATTGTTGTTATCTTTTATAGAAATGAAACATGTTGCACGAGAGGGACTAAATTAATTACGCGGTTCTCATTGTACTCAATAAGGCGTTTACCTCCACTTTCTTCGATTTCTCTCCGAATATTTCGACTTCCTGCTTCGTAAGCTTTTTCCAATGGAAGGTACATCCAACAAACATTTTGGACAATCAATAAGTCAAGCAGAAAATTTTGTTTAAACTGTTCTATTTATATTTATTGATAGATATCTAAAGTGTAACTGCCTTTTCACTAGGTTTGTGTCGTGTATATTTGAATACTTGTCTGTATGTTTTTACTCCTCGAAATGAAATTACAGTGATATAATAACATTTAATGGTGATTCACTAGATAAGCGTTCTCCTTGTCTATGTGCATGTACTCCCGTGTGTTTTGGATTGAGGACTAATATTTTACTGAACGTGTACACTCATCAACGTGAAATTAAAGTGATCTAACAACATCTTACAATTCACTAGATAAGTGTACGCCATGCATCTGTGTGTAGGTGGGCGTGAGCGTTTATTTAGGACGGAGAAGTAATCCGTTACATATAATTAACTGCAAGTGCATCAATTATTCAAGTGAAACTAAAAGGATAAA